>OOFE01000812.1:9522-26039 GCA_900323365.1 Monocentris japonica | reverse complement strand
GAAGCCAAACAAAGAGGAAGTCCGTAATGTGTCTCTGCTAGGGAGCACAGCTAGGGAGCATTCTGTCCAAGTGGCCATGTTAGTATGATTGAATCAAAAGGGTTGGCAAACAAGACAATCAATGGGAAACTCTGCCAGGGGACAGAAGTGTGTGTGTGTGTATGTGTGTTTTCTTGTCCTGTATTTGAGCATGCGGATGAGCGTGGGTTGACAGTTTGCACAGCAGAGTAAATCAATGCCATCGCCATGGCGACTTGCGGTCGTTGGGGGTATTCGTCAGTTTGACTCACCGGTCCGCTTGCCGGGCGAATGGGTTTTTTGATAATGTGGTCAAGACTCACCAAGAATGACCGCCACAGCTTTCCCATAGAATCTCCAGCAACCCACATCATCCTGTTGTCCATATATGGTGTGTCTCATCACCACGTCAATTAGAAGCACCAACCCCCGCACCCCCACTTTCAGTGTGGTAAGACTTTAATGTGTGGAAGAATTTCTTTCCTATCATGTAACGTGTAAAATAACAGTGTGGGAATATGTTCCGGCCAATCTCGATGATGCATTTTACCAAGGTGGTTTTTTGGAAGTTGTATCTCCATTTCAGTTGGTGTTGAGTCAGTTGTTCTAAACATACACTGCTATTCAGTATTACAAATGATAGATGGGTGTTGTCTGCTAACAAATCAGAAAAGGTAAATGAAAGAAAAAGAGAGTCAGGGAGAGCAGAGGCACAAAGAAAACAGTGCTAACATGATCTTTGCTTGCCTTTGCAGATCTGATCACCTGTCGAGACAAAGGAACTGATTTCACAGAGGCAGAGTTCAGGTAAATAGTTTGTGCAGTGGATGAATATATGTGTAATAGACTGAACGGTCTGGTGTTTAATGTGCCTCTCTCTTTTTAGTAAATACTGTCCAGCGGGCTGCTTGACATCTTTCGAGGAGATTTCTGGAACCATACCCAACGGCTATAGAGAGGTGAGTACACAACACAGACATATGCGTGTGTGTGTGTGCATTCTTCTTGTGTCCTGCTTGTGGTAGTCATTGTCTGGAGTATCACATTCCCAGGTGAATCATGGTTCCCAGTTCACCTCCCCTTCTGCTCATCATACCCACCGTTACCCCACAGGAACCACCAGTCCTTCAGTATTTCCTTATTCATGTGTTTCTGGCCTTGCCCGACTATTGGTCTTTTTTTTCCTTCCCTGACTGTTCTGCATGTCAGAGGATATCTGTCCATCTTATTCAGTGTAGGCCTGTCTCTCTCTTCTCTCCCTCAATCTCAGTAAGCTCTGTGTAAACAGGGCCTCTCTCCCTGGTATGCGAGTCCCGGGCTGATGACCTCACAGCGCCCCCGCTGTGTGTGAGGTCATGGGCGCCGAGTCTCTGGCTGATGACCTCATGCTCGGAACTCGGGGGTCTATGGGGGGTTGGGGGTGGCCGATGGGAGGACGTGGAGGGGTGTGTTTTAGGGGGAGAGGTGCCCCATAGGAACAGAGGAGGGTCAGGGTCAGGAGGTGTGGGGGAGGTGAGATAATTGTTTGGCCGAAATAATAGTCCTCTAATCCAGTCCAGCTGCAAAAGGGTGCTCAGCAGAGCTGCGTCTAAGTGTGTGTATATGTGTGTGTTTGAGAGAGGCAGAGAGAAAGCTAGAGTGAGTGTGATCGAGAAGTTGAAGAAAACCTTTGCTTGTGCATGTGTGTGTCATACATCCATGCTTGTATGTTAGGGTGTGAGTGTGTCCGCCCATGATGGTATTAGTAATGAGATGGCAAAAAACAATGAACCACTCCACCACAACTCCCTCCATACTATATTCTAATGGTGAAAGTGGAGTAATGATACAGTATGTACACATGGCCTTTATCACACAGTGGTCAATGTACCCCACCCAGACCCTGCAGCTCGCTTTCTGTCGTTTTTTTTATATTCTGTCTCAGTGAGGCTTTACTTACTCTGATCCCTTTTTTATTTATTCCCACATCCCACTCATCATATGTCTCTTTATGTGTGTGTGTGTGTGTGTGTGTGGTTTCCTGTGTTAGGGGCTGGGTGCGGTGGTTTGGAGCAGTGCTTTGTGTTTGTGTTAGTGGTTTGGTATGGTGCTCCTTCACTTGTGGTGTGTGTTCTGGGGAGGTTTAAGAGTCACAGGAGTAAGCGTTCATTGGGCTGCTTTGACTGCTGGGCATGCGTGTGAATACATGCATATTATGTGTATGCATGCGTGTCACTGCATGGGCCACCAAAGGGTTCCCACAATCTTGTCAGCTGTGAATCCCAGTATGTTTCCAGTAAACCGACTCCCACTTCCTCAACCAGCTGTTCATGGAAAGGAGCTAGTGGCCGGAATGGAACCAGGCTTTGTCCATTTCTCAGTGATGGGGCAATGGGTTTGAAATGGAATGCAGCCCACAGTGAATCATTACCAATGCCACTCAGTATTCTCCCTGCAGGGAGGTGACATCATGTTGACTCATCAGCCTTTATCTGCCACAGTCTGAAGGTTAAGAGTCTGCTCTCTGTGGTCACCCATTCACTGTCCCTCATCTGGCCTGGAAACAGTCCCTGCTTTGTGTTACATATAGCATCTGTACACTTATCTCTAATTGTATTAACAGAGTAGAGAGGTGCGTAACCTGTGTTCCTCGTTGTGGCCTTCCTTTCCCTTCTGTTTCCTCCTGTAGTCGTCTCCTCTGTGCATGGCAGCCATCCATGCAGGTGTAGTGTCCAACGCCATGGGAGGGAGGATCAGTGTGGTCAGCAGCAAGGGCATCCCTCACTATGAGGGAACGCTGGCTAACAATGTCACGTCTACTGGGTAAGAGCATTATAGCCTATTAGCCTTCCCCCCTCTGTTCTCCCTTCACTTCAGGTGGATTGCTGTCTCACCTCAGTCCTTCCATTTCAGCCTCCTCTGTGTTGAATGTTTTTAGTATGTATGTTTGTGCTTCCAATCCCTCATGTCCTTCCCTTCTCTCCTCAGAGGATATTTGTCAAACAGCCTCTTCACCTTCAAGACCAATGGTGAGATTTTGTCTAATGCCCTATTCGATTGGAGCTGGAATAGTTTAACGGGGGGGAGGGGGTATAAATCTTATGATTCATATGAATCTTGCCATGTTTGTATTTTTTACAAGTCAAACTAGTTTGAATTGACATCTCCTTAAAGAGGCATTAAGTAACTCAACATTAATAACCCCATACACACACACAAAGACAGACAAACACACACACGGGGAAAGCATAGGAAGAAGTATAGGAATTTGATGAATGTCAAGACAACCAGACAACCAAAAAATATATATGTATCAAAAGGGCAAACACAGAAATCTGTCACGGGTTATGGACCAATTCACTATCAGTTTTTAATTTGTTTCAAAATCTAGAGCTGCTATGTGGGGGGGCCAATAGCTCAGGGATAGACATTGCAGCCATGCTAGATGGAGATGTCCAATTACTGAGCTGACCAGTGGTATTGATCAACAACTGTATCAAACCCCTGCAGATATACAATTGTGAGAAAAAGTTTGTGAACCCTTTTGAATTATCTGCATTCCTGTATAAATGCCTCCTAAAATATGGTCTGATCTTCATCTAAGTCATAAAAATAAACACATTGTGGTTTAACAAGTAACAGAAAAATGTTCTTTTACATGTCTTGAACATCAAACGTTTTAACAGCTTGGATCGGAAAAAGTATGTGAACCATGAGATTTAGTAAGTGGTGGAGCCTCCTTCAGCATCAACAGCCTCAACCAAACGTTTCCTGTAGTTGCTGATCAGACCTGCACAACGATTAGGAGGTTTTTTGGACCCTTCCTCCTGACAGAACTGTTTCAGTTCATTGATAACACCAGACCATATTTTATACAGGAATGCAGGTAATTCAAAAGGGTTCACAAACTTTTTCTCGTAACTGTATAATCTTACCGTAAAAATCTTACTTAATGCACCTTTTAATAATAATGTGTTACATTTGTGATGGCAGACGTAAGCAGGAGTTTCAATCAGGACTTAGTATCTGGGCTTTGAGCAGTAATTTCATGGAAATCAGATATCCGTTATCCCATATGAATTATATACACACAGCTTGTAAAAATGACATTACAGGACCTCCTCCAGCAAAACCAATGAGCTGAATAGTGCTGAAGTTGGCTCACATCTTTTTACGAGCATTTAAAATGTTTTAATGATGGTAATAATTTGATGGTAATAGCTGGTAATAGCCTCTATGTGCTTGCAGGTTGCTATGGAACGCTGGGCTTAGAGTCGGGTGGTGTAGCAGATGCTCAGCTCTCTGCTTCCTCTGTGTGGGAGTGGAACAACATCATTGGTCAGCACAGTGTGTGGGCGCCATCTGGGGCACGCCTTAAAAAGGCGGGGCTACCTTGGGCATCAGCTCAGAGCGACCAGCAGCAATGGCTGCAGGTAGACCTGAAGAGGGAGAAGAGGATCACAGGTGCCGTACACACACACTTGCATACAAAAACACATACACAACCGCATTGGTATTACTATCCTCTCAATTACATTTTATTCCCTAATTGCTATCCTTAATTTAACCCTAAACCCAAGGACTGGCAAAATGTCCACACAACTACAATATTTCAAGATTTTTGTACACACAATTCTATCAAGTGCACATCATCTTCCTCCTCCTGCTCTCCACCCATGCAGGCATCACCACCACAGGTTCCACCCTGAGAGAGTACCAGTTCTATGTGTCAGCATATCGGGTCCTCTACAGTAATGATGGGCAGCACTGGTATACTTACCGGGAAGTAGACTCTACACAGGACAAGGTGATACACGCACCCAAATCGATATTCCACTGCTTGCTCAGCGATTACATCACTGGCTTTTATGTGTTTTTTTTCTTTCAAATTAGTGACACTTGGATTGTTTCCATAGTAACTTGTATTGACTAAGGGATGTTTATGGCAGGAAATGGGAGAAGTCAGATGGTGGTGGTTTGAGTTAAGTGCTGTAGTGGACAAGTCGGGACACTTGGGCATTAATAATGAATGGATATGGATTTAGTGGCTTTGTTGTTAGGCTGTGGCTCCTGCCTACAAGCTGCTCTCTACTGGGATTTTTACCGTCTGTTATGGTGTGGAAGAAAGTAGCTATTTGCTTACCTGGCTGAAAAGATAATCAGCTTATGTCTCATAGTGCATTTGTCCACAGTTTGAAACAGGAACTGATGAACATAATGTTTGCACTACTATAATTGCCCTACACTAGCTTTTGTGCTTTGGCACAGATGAGAGCCTTTGCTTATTTCATGGTAGATTTTCCAAGGCAACACCAACTACGTGCATGAGGTGAGGAATAACTTCATCCCTCCAATCGAGGCCCGGTTTGTGAGGATAAATCCCACCCGATGGCACCAGAGAATCACTCTCAAGTTGGAGCTGCTTGGCTGCCAGGTTCATGCAGGTAAGTAAATACGTCAGATTAGCAGTTAAACAGGTATCTCCAAATAAGGAAATCTTAACTTTAGCTTTATTTATTAACTTTAGCTCTATTCTGCATTAGATGTGTTTTTTTTTTTTTTTCCCTCAAACATTTCTTCTCGTTGGACAGCGAGGCCGAGGATATTCCACCCCCCTCATCCTCCTCGGCCTCCCCCACCTCCTGTGGTCACATACACCCCACCTCAGTATGGCCGAACCACACACACCCCAGACATCAGGAACACCACTATGCCTCCCCACACCAGCAAAGGTGAGACGGAGCATTTTATCATAGAAATGCATGCTTACATTTTGTTCTATGGTTTTCTATGGTTCTTGCTTGCTGTTGTTTATTGTGATGTTTTGTTTCCCAGATGTGGCGCTAGCAGCAGTGCTGGTGCCAGTGTTGGTCATGGCTCTGACTGCTCTCATCTTGATTGTGGTCTGTACTTGGCACTGGAGGAACAGGTAAGTTTCTCCCTATCGTGGGTGAAAGATTAAATCCCTTATGAAGGCTTCAATTTTGCCCTCCATGTCTTTATTATTCTCTCTTCATAGGAAGAAGAGCTCTGAGGGAACATATGACCTCCCTCATTGGGATCGCACAGGTAAGCAGATATTTTCTGTAAGTGTTTAGTTAGTTAGTTTGCTGGTGTCACTGTGTGCATCTCACTGTACATCTGCCTTAGACTGGTGGAAGAGCATGAAGCAGCTGCTGCCATCAAAGATAGCAGAGACAGAAGATTCAGTTCGGTACAGCAGCAGTGAGGTGGGCCGGCTAAGAGGGAGAGTCACTGCCCCCAGACTACATGCTGAGCCTGCAGGTAGGCCCAGTTCAACCGGGTGACTTGATGTGTAACTCATTACTTGCAAGCTACCCTCGATTAAGTATTATATCACACGTTCTCCTTCTGTCTGTAGAGTATGCCCAGCCCCTGGTGAGCGGTGTGGTGACATCACTAGGTGCAAGGTCAACCTTTAAGCCGGAGGAGGCATCTGACCCAGGATACACGGATCCTGACCTGTACGACGCCCCTATCTCACCAGACATATACCACGCATATGCAGAACCCCTGCCAGCTTCTGGAGCCGAATACGCTACACCCATTGTGATTGACATGGCATGCCACCTATCAGGGGGCTCCTCCATGAACCAGCCAACCACAGTATCCACTTTCATGGGCGGTGGGCCCACCTCCCTGCTCACGCGGACAGACAACGGCCAATCAGGGATGTCGGCGTATGATACACCCAAGAGTGCCACTGGACAGGCCACACCCACTGAGGAGCTAACCTATCAGGTACCTCAGAGTAGCAGTCAGAAGCCAACAGGACAGGGCTGAAGAACAGAGGGTTTGGATGCACATGGGCGTAATCCAACCCTCACAACCCAGTGGACAAAGATGGAGGGTTGATAAATGAGGAGGTGTGTGTACTTGCGAGCCCTTGACCCTGGGCTCGCGTCTCGAAAGAACACTACTTTAGCTTTAGTTTCATCTGGAGATGTCTGTATGTGTATGTCTACCTGTTTCTGCATGGCCACAATGTGCTTGTGTAGTGCCATAACAGTCCTATCACTGAAACCACAAAGATGAATGTGTATGTGTCAGATGAGAGAGGTGGAGATGGATAGAGAGATGAAAGGAAAGAGCTGACTACTATTTGATGAGAAAGACTTGGCCCCCTTTCTGTGATTAGTAGTTTTTGTGTTTTTCTTAAACTGTGATTGTCATTTATTAAATTTTTCTTTTACATCCTGAACTGGGTCCATCAGAAGCTTAGATGATGGATTGATCTAAGGGTTCTCTCACTGAAGAACTGATTGCATGTTGCATATTTAGTCCCTCATGTTTCCTTGTCAAGAGGAAGTCTCAACTATTCAATGGTACGTTTTGTTTCTCTTTCAAAACATGACTTAAAATCATGTATATTTCTAGATATTCCATCATTGCAAACCTGTGTCAAAATTACTTCTCAGATGATTTACTGATATTTATTTTTTTCTTTTGATGACATCCTGCTGATACGTAGAGACTCGCCTTTTAAAAACTCTAATCTGCCCCACCACTACCCTCACTGATTACAAGTCAAAGAATTATGGTTGCACTGTTGTAATGGTTACACTGTCCGGGACACCTTGTTGGTGACAACTTTAACATGCCATTGTGATTGCTTGATCTGATTAACACACTGCCAGATTCTTAGATGTATACATATAGTGACTTGAAGAGGCAGAATCCAAAGAGTCATTCTAAAGGAACTGCCAAAAATAGAAAAGTTTTTTTTTTTTGTTTCTATTGTGGAAGACCAAATGTTGCCTTTTCTGTTTTTATGCAATGTTAATTCACACCAGATCCAAGTTTCACAATTTGTGCCAGTGTGAGTCTAGTCAGATTTACATTAAAGCAGTCTTAATGTAGGGAAAAAAAAACACCCTGATTTTTTTTTAAGAACTAGTTAGTTGGTCACACAACTTAGAAAATAAGGTACAGAGAAAAGAGCTAGTTGGGCAAATCTATTACAAGTGACAAGTTTCAAAGAAACACGTTTCTGGTGACAGAGTTGCCTGTATGTTTGTCCTGAGCTTTTTGAGTTATCATTCTGTGTGTCATGGTGATTGCCTCGTGTAAATGTGTTTGATCTGTCGTAGTGCATCTGAGTGTGACTTACGGTTGTATAATCCAGTACTTTTGTATCTGTGTGCATCAGCATCTGTATCGGCGTGTTTAGCTGTTTCTGTATTGCAGTCTCTCTGTGTTGAATGATTACTGAATGTTTTGGACTAGTCACAGCATGGCCTGTAGTTGCAGGACAGGTTCATTCCCTGTCTTGAGCACCAGTGGTAATCAAATAGTCTGCAGTAGACTGTATTCCTCTCCTATCCAACTGTGGTACCGACTAAACCAAAAACTTAGTGGCAGGCGTGCAGATGGAGGAGAGAGGTAGAAACTGCTTTACAGAATAGCAGCCTCACCTGGGGGATTGTTGGTCACACAGCTACGGCACCAGTCTCATGCTTTGATTTGCTTGAGATAGAACTTAATCTAGATATAGGGCTTTGGTGCTCTCTGGTCACTGTAGAGGGGTTGTGTCTATGTGACTCACTGACTGTACATAGAGAAATAAAGAGTTTCTAAAAAGAAATGGCTTTATTACAATAGTTATGTTGACTACCTAAAGCTTTACAGTAGGCCCATAATACAGACACACCTAACACATGTACATAGACTTCAGCATCACCTCTGTAGGATCATATTGCTGTTGAAACAATCACTAAATACAGTAGTTTTTTTTTTTTATGAGAACATTAACATTAACCTGGCTGCACTGGGTATCCCCGGCCCTTTCATTTTGAAACCTTGGCCAAAAGCTCACACTTTTATTGTATAGATTCAACACAACAGCTTGTAACCCCCCTCTTCATGCATTTGAAATGCCTGCAAAGAAATGAGCTTTGAGAAATTACCGTTCATTAGAGCAACATCACAATTTAAGGACTCAGGCACCATTTAAAGGTAAAAAGTAACCCTCAATCAAACTCATCTCCGTCCAGTAGAATTCCAGATGTCCAGCTGGAATTATTGGATTCTCCCCTGTCATTTGGTATTGTACCAGATTTACAGATTTTTTTTTTAACCATTCTCCATATCCCTCATTTAAGATTTGTTTTCCCCTTAAGGGGAACCACAGGAGTGGCATAACCATTCTCACTCAGCGGCTTGTCTTTGTTTTCACTCCTTGGCATGCCTGTATGCTTCTTCCCCTTCATTCTTCCATGTTTTTTCCATTCTTACTAAACTTCCACCAGATGACAGTGAGGATGACGGCTATGAGTAGGATTAGGCCGCTGGTCACTAGGTAAGCGATGGGCAGGAAACGGTTCTGGCCTCCAAACCAGGTCACTGTCGTCAGCACCACTTCCTTTCTGCCTCGGAAGTACTGCACAGGGAAGTCTGGAAAGGCAAGAGGTCAAGGCTGCAAATAGGTGAACACAGCTGAGCCAGAGCCTTAAAATAGTCGCCTTATTTATGGGTGAGTCTAACAGTTCTTTGTAGCAGATAAGGCTGAGGGAACAAAGGCTCTAATCGATGGGATACAGACAGATAACCATGTAAGGGGTGCTTCACTTCCCTATGAAGGTGTCTGCTGTTTCGCTTTTCTCATGCTCTCTGCCTGATTCTAGTTTAACCTGAAAATACACCCTAATTAGTTCAACTGGTTAAAGGATACTATAGGAGATCTGGATGCTGTAGTTCCCTGCCGGCAGACCCTCAGTGAAGGGCTCACTGGCACGGTGCAGAATCCCATAGAGCTTCTTGAAATTGGGGAAGGCTGCCTCCCTCATCCACACAATCAGGTCCTCGTTGATGAAGCCGTTGTTATTGGGGTCTCGGGGATCCAGCTCATACACAGGCTTTTGCCAGTACAGTGGCTGCGCTGTGCCTGTGGAGTCAGTAATCGAAGGTTTTTATACCACAAGTGCATCCGGATATTCGGAAAGAGCTACAATACAAGAGACGAAAATGCAAGGATGTATCCCTATTTACCTTGAAACACTTGTGCCAGTGTCAAGTTCTCTATCTTTGGGTTGCGGTACTTGATATTCTTGTCGGTATACCAGGTGATGCCCCTCCTGTATAGAGGGACCTGCACTGTGGGGCCCCTGGAGCCATGATATAACAGAGTGAAGGAGTCTGGGAGAACACAAATAAACTACAGTGAGAGGGAGTGTCGGGAGGAATGCGGAGGATGAATGTGATGAGTGGTATTGTGCATTACCATTGAAGATACTGTTGGCCACAGCACCACAGGGGGCGATGGGAAGTCCATTTTGGTCCCTTGAAAATGGCTCACAGTATGAAGAGGAGTTCTGGACAGAGAGCAAGGTTAATGGAGAGACTGAGAGCAATGATGTAACAGACAAGACGGCGGCAGACAACAGCTAGACAATGGTATCTCTTGGAAGGTTTGAGAGAAAAATGAGATTAGAAAAATGTAATGGTCCTAAAGAGACTATTGGTGGTGCAGCACACACACACACACACACAGTTATAACATCATTCATTCCAGCAGCCAACCCACAAGTACATTACATAAAGAAAGCACTGCTTACTAAGAAAGTGTATATCAGCAAATATTGTGGTGTACTGATTGTGGTGCTACCTTGAGGTTTCGCATCCTGCCGACCATCTGCCCATCATCTCTGGAGTCCATGTATCTGCGGAGGTTCTGGTGGAAGTTTCTGAGGCCATAATAGAAAAAGACGTCTCCCTGGGATAGGAACAGGATACACATCATCAGTGTGCATAGAGCATTGGTCAGAGTAGCTAGGTCTTTCATTCAGGGGAATGCAAGCATTAGAAATGGGACACTTATGAAATCTAACCCAAGATATGCTTGTCAAACCTATAAGTCATTTACCTTGAAAGCTTTATGAATGGGAAAGACCACCGTGCAGTTACAGGTCTGTAAGGCGTTGCTGGGGTTTTGACGCTTTTCAAAGCACTTATCACATGTACCGGCCTCTGTATAGTCCAGCTGGGAAGAGAGAAACTCCTGTTTTTTACAACCGTCCTTGTTTATCTCATTCAAAACACACCCTTGATCTTTCCTCTGCATGTCTTTTATTGCATCTCCTGCTTATCAGAGCAAGAATCTAGAATCCAAGTGTTACTACGTGATGTACACTGCAATTAAATAGTGTTATATAGAAACAAAATACATTTTGTGAAATACATTTTTGATCCTCCGAATGACCAAACACTAAATCAACACACACAAGGGCACTCCCACTCCCACTCACGCTGAGTTTGTATGCTTTGCAGTGTGAATATTTCTAAATGCCAGACCTCCTCATAAGCAAGTGCACTTATCAGAAACTAAGTTACCCACCTTCATTTCCTGTGTGCTCTGCACAGTAACAAGCAGCCACACTCCCAGCAGCATACACAGCACAGCCATACAGTAGAAGAACGGGAGCACAGTGTTAGCTGTTAGCATGGGAGACCAGGCAGGTAACCTCTGCTGTTTGAAGGCTGAGTTGTCTGGCCTCCGAGCCAGGGGCCCAGAGTTGGCCTTCTTTTTGCCCATGAGGGGGAACTCTAGCTGGGGACAGGAGAGGGACCAGGGTGGGGGTGGATAGCCGGAGATCCAAAAAGCTGGACGCGCTCTTCTCTCTTCTCTTCCTGTTCCTTATTTCAACGTTATCTCTCTGTACTCACGCTCGCTACTCTGCCTGCCAAGAGATTTTTTTCCCAGCAGGCCTTGCAGGGCATAGAGACCGTTGAGACTGCTAGCTGTTACTCATTAACCACAATTCTTTACTTTACTTCCTCTTTCTGTCACTTATGTTTTTCTTCCTTTTCTCTTTCATCGCCTCTCTGTTTATTCAGATCAGCGATGGCTCAAAATAGCGTGGAGTATTTTTTATCTTCATAAAAATTTGCCCTGTGACATATCTGTTGGTTCCAGCCTCTTCTTTGCTGCTTTAGAATGCTTTTTCACAGGATGTTATGATAAATGGGACTTCCTAGTGGGTGAGTAAACTCATGACCTCACATTCTCAGTGGGAGGGACTTCCCAAGGTCGGAATAAACAAACAGAGGGATGCTGGTTTCATTCAGAGTCCGTTTATTCAATCCATCACACTGGGACATCATGTTGGACTACAAGAGCGAGCAAACAACATCACACATTTGACATGGTCTCTGAAAATAGTAAAAGCACAACACAGGTTTCACACTGAGACAAAGGGAAAAACAAACAGAATGGTCCACACAGGCCAGAGGTCTCTCAGCATGTTACGAGGAACGGATCAGTATGACGCTTTAAGCAGAGTTATTGTGTGGAATATCAACACCAGCGACGTTTGTATTCTGCACTTAAAACAGGCCGATTTTGATTTTGCCTTCTCTACAACCAGTCAGGATACCAGTATCCAGCAGCTTCAGCAAGTCCACTTTGACCTGAAAGAGACACACAGCCTGAATATCTAACACAGAAATGTTCCATCACTAAACAAAAAACAATAAAGCAAAAAAAACAATGTTAGCTACACAGCATTTAATTGAGTGACCTCACTGAATGTCCTCAAAATGTCGACTTTTATCATGTCATGCACCGTTGAAGTGAAACTTGAGTCAAAAAGCGTTCCTCTCCCTTTAGCCCAACAGGGGGCAGCAGCTCACCTCGGGAACGTCCACCATCCTTCGGAGCTTCTGGTCCCTCCAGTTCCAGTCCAGAACCAGGTAGCGCAATGCCCGCAAGTTCAAACCCTCTGGGACAGATCAGAGTTCACACAGAATGAGAGGGCTTCACGGGTACACACTGAGTGGGTACACAAGGTCCACAGTCCACACTTACCTTTCTCAATGAGAGCACAGAGCCTGCCAGGCGTTCCCACTCCGATCTGGGTGATGCCCTTCTGCAGCAGCTTCACCTGTTCCTCTACCTGGACAGAGAAAGACAGTCACACAAAGAAAGTTTGTTTTGCTCCAATAAAACAGGTGCATGATCCACACACAGCATATAAGGAAAGGAACTTTATTTGTCACATACACATACATGCAGTGAAATGCTTTTTTCGCATACCCCTGACTAGATATATACACACACAACCTATTACACCACACACATGCATTTTTCAGGTCAGAGGTCAGAGCGCAGGTGTCAGCCAATGAACAGCGCGCCTGGAGCGGTTTGGGGTTAAGTGCCTTGCTCAAGGGCACTTCGGCAGTGTTGGTGGGCACCGTAGCCGTGACACCAGTCATTTTCGGATCACCAGCTCACAGCTGGAATACACCCCCCTGTGGTGCCGGGGATTGAACCAGCGACCCTCCGGTCACGGGTTGGTCTCTCTAACCGCTAGGCCAACCTGCCGCCCCAACTGTATCATAGTGGGTATCTGTCATCTCTAATACCTTGATGTGTTTTGCAAATAGCTTCAATACTTTGGCTTCACCCTTGAAGGTTGTCAGCTGCCTGGGGATAGCACAGAACAAGGAAGCACTCATTTAAAGCTATTTAAAAAGTTGTAATGCAATAATAGAAATAAACACAATTTGTCTGTAACTTACTTGATGAGCTCAATGGTTCGGAGGGCAGAGCTACAAATGATGAGCAGAACCACAGAGCTCTTCTCTGTGTGCTGCTTTTGGACCTTCGCCCATTTGGGGCAAACTAGGCACAATGGGAGAATGATGAAACAAAACCGAGACTCACTTTGGGTAAAGCCTGTATTGACTATTTACTTCTGTTAAGAGACAAACTAACACCACTCACTCTCTTTCAGATAGGAGGAGAGGCTGTGTGTTAAGTCATTACTGTTCAGGAAACAGGAGTCTGGAAAATGCAGACAGAGGACAGACAGACACCTGGTGAATCAACTGAGCAGTACGTAGCAGGTCAGGTCAGGTCAAAGGGGAGACGGCCTGCCTTACCCTGCAATTTGAGCTCCTCCAGCTCAATAACGGAGCGCTTGTCTGAGAAGTATTGTGCGACCAGGTTCTGCAGGTCCGCTGGACAGCCTGGTTTCGGCTCAGAGGAGGCCAAGACATCTGTGATCGTCTTCTTCTTCTGGAAAACAAAATACATTCACGTAATATACACAGCACTGATCAACTGTCTATAAATGATTTAACTGTAGTTCCACTTTGCAACAGCAGGTGTCACTACAGTGTGCTCATGCTCACCTTCCTCCTTTTTTTGGGTTTTGCTGATTTGTCATCGTCAGGCTCTTTCTTCTCCTGAGCAACTAAACACTCTCTCTGTAAAAACAACAGATTAAGAGCACATGACTTTGGTGAAAGACTGATATATGACCCATATACACCAGTGGTTTGAATACACCCACCCACCCCCAAGAACTATTACTGCACAGTCTCACTTTTTGCACAATTCACTTTTTTGCACCTGGGACTTTTTTCACATTAAAATTGTTTTACTTTTACTGTGCATTTGGATATTTTTGTACGTTTGTATAGCTTTAAATATTCTTTATTTTTATTATTCCTATTGTAATTTTTATTCTTAGTGTTATTCTATGTCTTGGCTGCTGTAACAAAGAAATGTCCCCCTGGGGATTAATAAAGTACCTACCAAAGTACCACGTTTCTTTTAACTCACTGAACTCATTCAGCAGAGGTTAAAACAATAGTTCATTGTATCTGAAAATTGAAATAGAAGTGTCTGAAATCTGTCCAGTCCTAGTTTAGACCAAGCACTGATGCGTGGCTAGCGCTAGATTGTTTTCTGATTGTTTTCTGTTTTTCTGGTTCATTTTACTGTCATTCATGATGCATTATGGGTAAAAGGGTAGTTTTTTGCTCTCCTCTTTTCAACTTAGTACTGGTGTCTACTCAATCAAACCTAGAAAAACAGTATATCATCTTAGCATTTTCAGTATATTGGAGTTAGAGAAAAAGCTCTTCTGAGTTTGCTGTAACCACCTCCTGACGAGCAGGTACTGCACAATGTTGGTAGCTCAGACTGCGCACAACATTGTGATACCTGTTCGGTACTTTTCTTCTTCTTGGCCTTGGCTGGTATTTCTGTTGCACTCTTCCTCTTCTTCGCAGTTTTCGTCTGTGTTTTTGGTTTCTCTGTCAGCTGTTTCTCTTCCTCTAGCGCCTCCTCTACCTCAGACACATCTGATCAAACAAGGAGAGATTTCCTCATTACAGTTAGGGGCTGCAGTTGAGAGCTGTACAGGGTCTGTAAGATGAGCAGATGCTCAGTGTAAAAAGACATACCAGAGTTAAGAGCAGATTTGTATTGAGTCTTGCTATATGATAAGGCATGCTCACCCCCAGCCACCACGTCGTCTGAGAAGCAGACAAAACTTTCATGGACAACAAGGTTATGGGGTCACAGAATCCATTTCCTCAGTCAGGCCCCTGAGCCAATGCTTTAGCATTGGTAAATCATAATGCCTCAGACTGCTTGGGCTATTCATCAGACTAAGTGTGTGCATATTACAGTCACTATAGAGACCAAGTACGAACACGCAACATGTTACCTTGGATACCAATAATGTAGCAGTCATCAAACCAAGCATCTGGTTATCTTTAGCCTCCCTATTGCTACCTCTTCTCACTCCATACCTCTCATCTCATGCTGTGAGGTCACGCTCAGACCCCGTGGCAATAGAGGGCAAATGAGGATGCTTGCTCATAAATACCTTCACTTTAATTAAACCAGATAAATGCCACAGTCTGGACCCGACTATAAATCTGCAGGTTTTATAACCGTGTCCTTACTGAATATGGACATGGAAAATACCTGATATTAAAGTTCCATAGAGACAGACTGCAAATAGACAGGCAGAGAAAACGTCTCTGTACTAAATTCATCTTGTGAGCATCCTGCAGGAGCCAAAGTTCGAGCTTGGCCAGGTCTGAATACAGTACATTTCCCCAGCCCACACATCCAAGGTGTGGAAGCTGACAGGTGTTGTGTCGGTCTGTGACCAGGTCTGTTTGACAGCAGCGTGTGGCATGGCCAGGCTTTAACACCTAGACTAAGCCAAGGCGTTTGATGGGAGTCCATGAACTCAGAGATACGTCCTCTTCTGCTGTAACTCTAAGAAACTGCACCAACATGCTGTATCCGTGCCCCAATAAGTGCCTGTGTTCTTAACAAGATCTACTTTGTACTTGCCTTTATCATCTAGCTTGCCTCTGTGCCATGGCAGTGATATATCCATTATATCCTAAACACTCCTGTGTGAAGCTGTGTAAGCCATATTACCCAGCGCCTATTTAACTGAACAAGGGTTATTTGCAGCAACCAAATTATTTCAAAGCAGGCTTAGACCTAATGCTGACAGGCACTTAAAGATTAAGACATTTTTTGATGGCTGCATACTTGAATACTTGAATGTAGAATTGGCAGTTATTTGAAGCATTACTGGAGTATATGTGGAGAGGGCTTACAGTGTTTTTAGCCATACTCCATACTCCTTGGGGACCTCTCAGGTGCTTAAGTCTATTCATTGTCTGGCATTGCTGAGAGTGACGTGTATTAAACTGACCCGAAGCTCAATTTAACACAGTGACAAACA
>OOFE01000811.1:9740-22559 GCA_900323365.1 Monocentris japonica | reverse complement strand
TTAATACCTTTTATTGTCCCTTTGCTGCTGCCAGTGAATATCCAGCCTTACACATGCATCACTCTCTCTCAGATACACACCTGTTCAGCTGACACCGGCGTCCTCCGCACACCGTTGGACATCTTCTTGGACCAGATGGCCTGGTCGACCATTTTAAGACCATTCTGCCTCTGTTCATTACTCTCTGGTTTCTATCGGACAGGAAGAGGTGGTAATACATTACATTACAGTCATTTAGCAGACGGTTTTATCCAAAGCGACTTAATATGAACCCACGACCCTGAGACTGGGAGTCTCATGCTCTACCAACTGAGCTTTCTGGGCCAGCTTTGTCCAGTCAAGAAAAGTGAGAGTCGAACCCCTTACTTAAAAGACAACGTGGCCGCACTGCATTCTGGTCTATCTTGGCTTATAATGAGGGGAAATGTTGAAAGAGACTGTGTGTGTGTGTGTGTGTGTGTGTGTGTGTGTGTGTGTGTGAGAGAGAGAGAAGCTACACTTATGTTTAACAGTTATACAAGTGCAGTGGAGAAAGCTGGACATACATTGAGGCCGTCTCTCAACAGCCAGGGATCTTCATGTCTGGGCTGCCCACTCTGCTTGTGTCTGCGGGCTATCGTGTGTGGGACTGTCACCGGAAGCGTGTCGGTTGCTCGCCCGATCCGGAGCATCCTCGAACCAGGGTGGATGACGACTATGAAGTTGCTCTGTATTTGCTGAAGAGAGGAAAAAGTCAGATACTGAAAATGCAATATCAGAATCACAAATGCTTTCTTTTGCCAAGTGCAACGGTTGCACAAGGAATTTGACCTGGTTATACAGAAAGTACAGAAGCTATACTTTAGCTAAACCTTAAGGAACTCCTCCTCATTCCATGAAATAAACTGACTAGTTGAATGTGGGTCATTTGACCACAGTTGGAAACACACTGTACGTCTTACCTCTTGAAGCGGCTCCGCGATAGCCGGGGGAGCGATGGGTCTTTTGACCCCACGCTGCTGCTCCTTGTCTTTCTCCTTCTCTCGTTCCTTTTCTTTCTCCTTGCCGTTTTCTTGCTCTTTCTCAGCTTGAGTCATTGTTAAAGTTTAATCTCTTCGACTAAATACACAAAATGGGGAGTCGCTGCCTTCAGATTGCCGGTGAATTGCTTCAAAACGCCAACGATAAATAAGTTGTGGCCACTGTTGACAGTATTTCCGTGTTTTGTCACGTGGTACGAAACAGTGATTTCTATTGGCTGAAATGATTATTTTCCCCTAGCGCATTTAAAAAGTTTACTCTTTCTAGTGAAGTGATTTATAATGTCGGTAGTAAATTATAAAATTATAAAAACTAAAAATTATAAATTATAAATGAAATGAAAACGACAGTTTACAGCACGTGCAGCAGAGGGCAGTGTTGTGCATAGAAATGGCGATATAGATCAGGACTGCAATTGTATGGCTCTGGCAGACGGGCCAATGGGTCAACAGCTGTCGTCAACGGTACAACTGACTTGTTTTGCAGTGATAAAAAAGCCCCAGGAAAACATGCATCCTAAATATAATTAACTATATTAAGTTCATTGTGTTTCAGGTGTGGGTCGATCTGAAACTTGAGGAGATATTTCAGCCAATTTTTGTTTACTTCTACTCTACTACTACTATAATAATAATAATAATAACAATAATAATAAAAATCACAATAATGACAATAAACAATACATACATAGTAACACATTTTATTTTGATACCACTTTTCACAGCACTCAAAGACACTTTACACTTAGCAACAAAGCATAAAGAAAGACAACATAAAAACCAAGAAATGTATCATATAAATTTAGGCTAGATTAAGAGATCAGACAAACTGGTCAGCCATAACATTTGACTATATTGAAACAAAATGTATGTTGCAAGAATTTAGCATGGAGTGGGCAAGAATTTTGTTTTAAATTAAATGAAACCTAACCTCTAACAGAAGCTTATTTTATTAAATGAAAACCATTATTTTCCTGTAGTTTTTAAAATGCTGCACGAGCGAGCATGTGGCTTTTCAATTTTAGTCCTGGGGGAAGGGATTGAGGAAGGATGGGAGTGCAGGATGACATGAAAATCAGTAGTTTGTTGATTATGCTGAATGAACGAACTGAACAGCAACACCAAGATCCAAATCCTGAATTGCTTGATATTATAACTAGAGCTTTTATACATCTTAACTCAAGTAATGTAGAAATCGTAACATTTTCATTACAGTTTTTCAGATGCTGGTGATCACAGTTCTTTGGTAGTGCTGGGTAGTTGCCTCATTGCATCCCTTAACTTCTCTGTATTCTTTTCACTGTAGGAAATCCCTGGTCTGAACTTCAGTCCCAACGTCTTCTTCGCATCCTGCCTCTTGGCATGGAGACTACTGCACAGCGCATTCAAGTCCTTCATCAAACAAAAACTCTTGCAGGCCCTCAGTTCCACCACTAGACTGCCAGGCTTCTCATCCTCGCCTAGCTGCACTGCCCAGAACTTAGCCAAGTCGCCAGGGCTCTTGGCGTGGCTCCCCACCATGTTGAGAACCAGCGGGTAAAGGTCATGGGCTGCAGCTGGGATGGAGTGTCCCGGGAAGCTGTGGCTGGGAGGACAGAGGTTGAGCTGCAAGAGAAGAGAAGAGTTTTTGAACAGGTCTTGCCCATTCGACACACCCACAGCAAATAGTATACACCCCAAAACAACATCATTGGAAAGCAATCGGGGGGATTTAGGCATGTACACACAGTGTCACAGACAGACACTAATAATGTATTATACTGTACATCCCATTTATTTATTGTTATTTGAGTAACTACAGTTGCTCAAGGGCACTTCAATACTAAATCATGCATGCAGTCATACAACAAGACGAGATTTGGACTTCAGAATCATGCATATAGTCTCAACAATTATTTCCCACCCTGACTTTTTTGTATTCACATTCCTATAGTCCTGTTGCAACCTGCTGCAGGACACCTTTCTACCTGCCTTTCTACCTCTGCAGATGACAATCACCCTCTCTACAGACTCGGCCTGTTCTGCCAGCCAGCGCATGGGCCCCAGCTCGGCTATCTTTCCCTGCTGCCACATGTCAACCGCCACGCTGCAGCCGCCGTGCCACTGCAGGAACTCGGCCAGGGCCACTACGACCTTCTGGAAGGCCGGGTTCTCCGCAGGGTACACCAGGAGGACAGAGACAGGAACCGTGGGAGATGTAGGCAGCTTGGTGAAACCACATGACGTGGCAAAGTTTGTCCCATAAACTTTATCTGGGGAGAAGGGTAAAAAAGACTTGGCTGTTTTTGAAAAGAGGGATTGGTAATTTGTGCCTGTATTTGTATGTGTGTGTGTGTGTGTGTGTGTGTGTGTGTACATGAGACAGAGAAAAAATGACAACAACACACACACACACACACAAACACGAAACAGTTTTGGAAAAACATTCCATTGTGCTAACCATAACATTGTTACTCTCATTGCCCACATGTGTTTTACACAATGTGAGGCAGAGACTTTAGTTAAGGGTGGAGCATGAAAGTATGTTTGCTCTCTGAATGGTCCAACTTCTTTTTAAAAAAAAAAAAAGAAAAAGAAAAAAATACTTACAGATTATGACACAGGAAATCAGCACCATCAAACCAATCAGTCCCCCAAAAACAGCCACTACTATGCTGGTAATGTTTCCATTCTCTGTAAGATTGGGGTCTGTATGGAATCACAAACACACACACACACACACACACACACTTTAAACACATGCCACGTCTTGTTTAATTCCATGGTGCAGGCTGTATATTATGTTATTGTGTAGTCCTACCTGAAATGTGTTGGCTGGGGTTGGCTGGAGAGAAGAAAGCATTGTAGAGAGGGTGTTCAACCTTTGTTGTGCTACGCAGTAATACGATCTAACACTTTTATTGTTGTAAGACTCTATGCTAACTCACTCACTCACAAACAGAAGCATGCACAAACACACACACACACACACACACATGCACACACACAAACAAACATGATTGCTCACCTGGAGTCTTATGTGTAGTAGGTGCTATCAAAACAGAAAAATAGATGCTTGAAACATTTTAGCCACATCATACTGTACATAGGCATAGCTGAGATTAGAGAAACAGGCTTAGGACCAGAACGTTGCTGGTTCAAATCCGGGACTAGCTGACTGAATCGCCTCCTACAACAACTATCAACATGGCCTTAAGCATGACCCTTAACCCACAACAGCAGAAAAGTGGTGTGAATGAGCACAACTGGGCAATACACAGCCAAAACGATCCTGGGCGATATGAGAGATAAAGCAGAGACACAACGTTGAAAAGACGCTTAGTGCTCAGTGTCATTTTGTCAGAGGAAGGTGTCACTTGTTTCAAATGTCGATATGTGGTTTTGTAACAGCTCTACGTGTGATCTCCGATATCGTTCCAAGAGAAACTGAACAAAAAATAAACTTACATTCTGTTTTTTCATCTATCCAGAGGTCTGCAGACTTGTAAGGTGGTCCGCTCCCCAGCGGAGGCAAAGGGAGATTGGCGGCTTCGACCACGTTTAGGCCGGGGAACGCACGCGCTTCATAATGAAACCACACCTGCATTCAGAAGCATGACGCTCACTGCCATGACTCAGGTTAACTGTAACAAATCCTATAGTAGTGGTGCGTGATGTGCTCAGCCTAGATGATAACACCAATAATGTTCAACAGGCAGTTCTCCTTTGACACCAGCAATAATTTCATCTTCCATTTAATTAAAGGGCATGAAAGTGCCTGTTGTGTCCCTCAGTTGTGTCCCCTGATGTCAAGGACGTTCTGAGAGACCTCCTTCTTCTTCTACTTGCTCTAATAAACCCCTTCTACCTGTTTCCTTAGCTCTTATTATTATCCTCATTCTTTTTCCAACACTTACCCAGTCACTGTACGGTCAAAAGAACTTTGTCAGGAATGATGGCTCTGACTCTTGCACTCCTTACTATTAGTTACTCCTTACTACTAAAGTTGAAGATAGGGTTTATTTAGGTTTATTTGACCTGTCCAGCTTGTTCAATTGTAAGTACAAAAATACTGATAATAAAAAACATTTTAAAAACATATTATCTGTATGCTGCCATACCTGTTTTAACCCAGTGAGATTTGCTTTGGCCAAAGGTGGGTTGTATTCACAGATGTATACTGCTTCCCCCTCGATTCGGATCCGAGTGCCCGTCAGATAATCAATACTCACTGCAGAGAGACAAAAATGATAATAATGCTGATCATAACAAGCAGGTTGGATAACATCACTTTCTGCAGAGAGGAACAAGGACACTCAAACTCACATAGGATGCAACATTATGATGTGGGTATCTAGAGATGATTGATTGATTGATTGATTGATTGATTGATTGATTGATTGATTGATTGAACAACCAACACATAAACAAACAGATTCGTTATTCATTCAACATAAAGTCTTTGATTTTACATGTTTCCACTTGGAAACCTGAACAGTATCATCTCCTACCATCAACGTTGATAGCCCAGCTGATGTTGAGCTTATCTTCTCCGCCTTTGGTCACCAGTTCCACTTTGAGCTCCTCCAGGAAACATGGAGAGGCATTACTGACAGCAGGAAACTCTGGAACAAGAAACAGAGTGACAGAGTCACAAGAAGAAAATACTTTTCTCTCATTGTCTGATTTTAGTATTATTATAGGCTATTTATTAGAATATACTGTGTTCAGCGCTCCTACACGTCTGGAAAGCCTAGAAAAGTATGGGACGTTATGTGATAATTTCCAAGTGTTGAACTTCTGTGGACCTGTACAAAACATCTAAACATATATATATTATTCAGTCTCAATACAACACATTGACTGGTGACCAAATGTGGAATGTGTAGTGACTAGGTTAGACTGATATATTGGTTTGCCAGTACTGGGCTTTTATTAAATATTGGAGCCAGTCAATGCCACCTACCTCCAATATGATGGAGGTTCCTCCCTGACCATAAAACACTCTGTAAATGATATCTGTATTTCAAGGCAAGAATGTATCCCAGAATTTCCACTACCATTGAATAGGTGAGGTGGGTCTCCCAGCTAACCCTAAAAGAATTTCATTAGTCTGAGTTTCAGTTTTAGTGTCTCGTGATGGTTTAAATGATAATTCAAAGCCTTTTCCACCCTGACAAGAATACAATACACTATACACTGAATACTTGAAAGGTTTTGGATACAAAATGTCAAATGTCAAATGTGCCTGTGCCCACTTCTTATTCAGAACATTATAAGGGAAACGTGCCTCAACCTACCGTCGCTTTCCAGTTCACAATTCACTCTCTGCAAAGAAATCCCAACAAAGACAAATAAGTTAAATAACTGATCTAAATTGGCTAAGGAATCTTTCACGGAAACAAAAAAAAATAAAACTTACAATTCCATGTGAAGTCTCCTGGTCGGCGGCCGCATAGGAAAAGGCTATGAATATTATGACACCCCACATCATCCAAACCTAGAATGCGTGTTGTTAAAATGAAAGAAAAATAACAACAGGATCAGGTTCATAACACCTCTATAATTTACAACATCTCCATCTATCTAGAATAAAAGCACTGTGTGTAAACCCTACCTTCTACCTTCGCTTTTTGAATGGAGTGGATTATGACCACGGGCTTGTGACCAAGCACCGTTAAAACGGTAGTAGTACGAACTCCTCCCATAGGCTGTGACCGCCTCTTCCAGCCAGCCTGGTCAGCCGAGTCCCATGCAAACGGTAAGTGAGACTAGTTTCTGCTGCTTCTAATGTCTAATATCTCGACCTTGACGCATGTTACAACCCCGGGATCCTTCTACAATATCTGCAATATTGCATATCTGCGAGGTGGTAAATAAAAACCCCGAGGCTTTGCTGTCCTGCAGACTTTACTGAGCTGTACTGTTCAGGCTCAACTCGGGAAATGTACTCAGGACAGGTCCGTGAAAAACCTTAAAATGTCTTGTATATATCACCCAAACGCAAGGCATCAAATGGGTTTATATACAGTTAACTCTGGGGCTCTAAGTCTTGAATTCAGTTTTAGAGGTCTTTAAAAATGTTTTTGTTTGTTTGGCCCAACAAAACAGCCCAGTCACGCAAACCCACAGACATATTCTGATACGCCTACTGTTGCGATATTGGTATTGTATTTCATTCAACCTACTCTTGAAAAGTCTTGATTTTAAGGTAACGAAACTTGCAGACATGTTTGTGTTTATTGCCGTTGAGGCAGATTTAATAGGGTGTTTGTTAAATGTTGTTTTTTCACAGACATTCGAAAGTGAAACTCGAGGGGGTTGTCAGTCTCGTCTCGTGGAGCCCCCTCCCCTGTCCACAAAGTCCACAGATATTTCTGGCCTAGATAGCATTGCCCTCTGCCTATAGGATGTCACCACCATTAGTTGGTCTGTGTAGTAAGCACGCACTGAATGACCCTCGTTCCAGAGAGCAGTGTCTAGGTAGTTTATTGGAGCTTTTACAGTGTAAGCAGAGCACGCACAGATGAACTCTTACACATAATCTCGTTCACATACACACCTAATCCTTTAAAGCTGCACTAGGCAAGATTTCTATGTGAAAAATACACTCATTTTATCTAAAATCACAAAGTAGGGCTGCAACAGAGAAGAGCATCCCATCCCCACTAATTGAGACCCCGAAGATTCGCCCTGTTTGCCCAAATTACATTCTGGTGTGGGGTATGGACACTTCTCCAGACACAGGAAGTGATGAATCCAAATGTAAGACCAAAATGCAGCGAGCGCTCACCAACGTTAGATCTTTTGCCTCTCTCTCGTCCCTTTGGTTTGCTTTGGTACAAAGTGATGTACAAAGTGTGTGTGTATGTGTGTGTGTTCGCTAACATTACACAGTGGAGTGACGCAGAGTGTCATGGGAGAGATGGGATTGTTAAATAATCTGTGATGGTTTCATTGGTATTTTACACAGTTTTCCAGGAAGTAAAAGAAATGGGATTTTGATGTAAATATACAATAAAATTAAGATTTTGTTTGGCATTTATTGTTACATAGGTGTATAGTATGACATGGCTACCAAGGTGCAAAAGTGATTCCATTAATTTAATTGTGATTTTAACAATGTTTCTGATTTATTACTGCCATAACCAGTAATAACCATAACTTTTATTTGCTCCTGTGAAAGCCAGCGTTGTAAATGTCCCCATGTAATGTGGCCTTTTTGTGTATTGTCCTTCACATGCTGACCTCTTTGTGTTGCATACTTTACAGGCTTGCACTAGTGGAGGTTGATGAGGTGGTGGTGCCCACTGACAAGAAGGGAACGACAGTATATTGACCAGTGTTGGTAACATTTGCACGAACCCAAACGAATGTGTCTGGAGCGGGTGGAAGCTGCTCTTGTAAGTTACCTAGGGATGTTATTTCTCATTTGCACTGATACTTTGTAGACCTTGTAAAGTCTGTGTGAAGTTAAAAATAGTGACTTGTCTTGTCTGCATGGGTAGAATAGAAGATTGAATGATGCATTTGTGATTATATGTGTATATGTGGAAAGCGGTGACACCTGTTCTGACAAAATCATGGATAGTCCAAAATGAAAGCAAATGATGGTACTTTTGAAAGGAAGTCAGCTTGGTTCACAAAATGGTAAAATTTTTCAGACTGCATCCTCCGTGTTTTAAAGATACTGAATCATGAATGGCAGGAATTTGGAATTTTGGAAATGCCCCTCCCATTATGTCTTTTTAATGTTGTTCTGACTGCATTCCTAGTGATAGCTGACCAGTGAATGAAGACGAGCCTCCCACAACCAGGATGCTGTCTTTGGCCCTGCTAGGCCGAACTGGAGCCCGACTGGGGATGACCAGGTCTGAGGGCAGGACCATAAAGGAGGGCAAGCGTCTATCAGTCTGTTTGCTAGGGTTTCGTGTCGACAGGAAAAGAAACTTCTCCTCATTTTCTTCCTCTTTCTCCTCCACCCCTTCCAGATGCATCAGCACTACAGTGGCCAAGCAAAGCGTTTCATCATCACCTGCGACCAATCAGAAAACACCGTCCTACAGTTACATCATCGTGGGAGCGGGGTCAGCGGGCTGTGTCCTGGCCAACCGTCTCACGGAAGATGCCCATGAGTCTGTGCTGCTGCTGGAGGCGGGGCCTAAGGACATGTTGCTAGGCAACTTGCGACTGTCGTGGAAGATCCACATGCCTGCCGCATTGACCTACAACCTCTGTGATGACAAGTATGATGTTGGGTTTTATTTTTGTAGTCTTATTTCAATGGCTTTGAAACTTTGAACTCTTTGTAAAATAAAAGTAAAGGGGTCACAATGTTGAAGCTGGACCCACCTATGATAACATTTTAGCTCTGGGGCACTAAGGATTAAAAATCTGATTTTCTGTTTTATTTGGGGTAAGCTGAATAAGCTGTAGCTGTCGAGGAGCTCTTTTAGCTAGGCCTGGCTGACATGGATCCACCACGAATGGGTACATGACTCCTTCCCCACCCCCGTCTAACTATCTCCCATCTGTAATGAAGCAGAAACGCCCAAAACATACCAGGCTCTTATGTTATTTCTTTCCATTTCTGCCCAGGTATAACTGGTACTACCACACCTTACCTCAGGCCCACATGGACAACCGGGTCATGTACTGGCCAAGGGGTCGGGTCTGGGGTGGGTCGTCTTCGCTCAACGCCATGGTGTACATCCGCGGACATGCCGAAGACTACAACCGTTGGCAGAGAGAGGGGGCGGACGGCTGGGATTATGAACACTGTCTGCCTTACTTCAGGAAAGCCCAGTGTCACGAACTGGGAGAAGACAGGTATGTAACATAGGCCACCTGGTGGATGTTTTAATCCAAAGGGGATTGGAGTACCTTAGGCTGAAGCATAGTACACCTCGTCAAAAATGGAACGTCAGGATACTTGTGGATGGGGAACAAGCAAGACTCTTGCAAGAGGAAGTGATCATCTGTGTTTTGGTGAGGGAAACAGAAATCAGATTTCAATGTGTAATAGAGATGCATTTTAATGTCAGGTTTAAATATAATCCAGCTACATCAGATTTAGACACAGTCCAGATATGAGATGCATGTTAAAGCCAGGTTTGAAGGGGGCCATTGAGCTATAGGACATTAAATCTTGTTCGTCAATCCAAGCGAACATAACATTTTTATGATGTTTTTATAGCACAGTCAAAAGTCTTTGGCTTTGGAAATGGTTTTTAACTGATATCCATTGCAGAATACATTCAGAGCCATTAGGTGGAGATGCACATTGTGAGGACAATCAATGCTTCCTATACACACTGCAGAAGATACTCTGACTCATGACTTTGTGCAATGAACAGGATATGTTGTAAGCAGTTACTCTCCCGATCTCTATGGTGAAACCCTGTATTGTTGATTTTGAGTGTTTTTTTTTGGTTGTCTAGGTACCGAGGAGGCAGTGGACCTCTGCATGTGTCCAGAGGGATGACCAACCATCCCCTCCACAAGGCTTTTATTGAAGCGGGCCAACAGGCAGGATACCCCTTCACTGATGACATGAATGGACACCAACAGGAAGGCCTGGGCTGGATGGACATGACCATTTATAAAGGTACGAGGAACAAGAGACTTCCACCTCATAAATGTATGAAAGACATGAAACTCCACTTACAATAGTACAGATGCTCAAGAATGACTGTCGACTGCAATGTGCATTTCAGTTTCTGCACTTCAGATATGCATGTCCATTGCCATGTGGGCCATTAAAGTGACCAGGCTGATGAGTCAATAGATGTCTAAGGATTTGTTCACAGCAAACATGTCTAGAGTGACTTACTCAAACTCTTGAGTAGTTACTCATTAAGTTCCTTGTGTTTGGCCAGGTGAGAACAATGGCATTTGAGCTTGTTTGGCACCAACTAACCGCAATGAGACTTCCTCTAAACAGACTTCAGCGTGGCCCGTAAGGAATGAGAATGTAATTGAACTACCCCAAAAGGCAAGTTTTTATTTGTTGAAGGAATTGGATGTTGACATTTGCTAGCCAGCAGTTCCTCAGGCTTGGAAAGCCTAGTGTAACAAAATTAAGTGAGGACAGGTTGGGACTGATGCTCATATTCAGCTATTTCTTCATGAACTGGTATGAACACCAGAGAAGGTCAACTATGACGACAAACTACATAAAAAATAAATACAAAAATGCAACAAATGAAACTTCCACTATGGTGCGGACCAAAGAAAACAAACTGTAGATGTTATTGCATCCTGAAGGCCATTACATACACCAATGCAGATAGGTGCACATACTTGCTTCTCTTTTCATACTATTTTTTTTCATCCCATGAGGTAACTATGGTAACCAAACGGCATCACCTGAAAACATGAAACATGAAACAGACTAAGCACCCACCTCCCAATTGGCACTACTATAGTAACCAAGCTCTGCGCAGGTGCAGTCGTGTGCAGACTTGTCTGGGCAGACTGGTAATTTGGAGCTACGTGGACATAGAGTAACATTTGCCCTGTTTTGTTTTTGTGTGCATTGCGGCTCCGTGGGCATGGCAAGTATGGAGCAGCCATACGTTTGTCTTCATTTCCTCTACATCTCAACCCCTAAATCCCTCCAGGGAAGAGGTGGAGCACGGCCAGCGCCTACCTGAGGCCCGTCCTGGGTCGGCCTAACCTGAAGACGGAAGTGCGCTGCTTGACCACCAAGATCCTGTTTGAAGGGAACCGAGCCGTGGGAGTGGAATACACTCAGAAAGGACAGAAGAAAAGGGTAGGAAGGGGATTAGTTTTCAATCATTTTTGCCTTTATTAGACAGTTCAGAGACGGAACAGACTGGGACAGAGAGGGGGATGATTTTCTCTCTCTAGGTGTTTGCAGATAAAGAGGTGATATTGAGTGGAGGAGCCATCAACTCCCCTCAGCTTCTCATGCTGTCTGGGGTGGGAAATGCCGACGACCTGAAACAACATGGCATCCCTGTGGTCCAGCACTTACCAGGTTGTTTGTGTGTGTGTGTGTGTGTATTAAGGCAAGGCACCTCAGGTGAAAGTGGCATTTTTTGGCTGGATTGGTCAATTTTAGGATAACATTATATTTTACTTCAATAACTTCTGTAGTTTCAAAAAATATACAAAACAATTATTACAAATATTCATAGATAGTTCATTTATATGTTTTCATAGAAGCTGTGTCAAGTACACCAAGCACAAGCACTCTCTCTCTCTCTCTCTCTCTCTCTCTCTCTCTCTCTGTTATTTTCCAGGTGTTGGCAGTAACCTGCAAGATCATTTGGAGCTGTATGTCCAGCAGCAGTGTACTCAGCCCATCACCCTGTACAAGGCCCAGAAACCCTTCCACATGGTCAAGATAGGCCTGGAGTGGTTCGCCCAGTTCACTGGTAACACACACACACACACACACACACACACACAGGTGTTGATATCACATACACTCACACATGAACATATCACATGCAGAAGCACAGATACGAAAAAAAAAAACACAAACACACAGGCATGCAGACATACAATTTCTTTTGCATTAATAGAATAAGGTCCATGGAGACCTTATCTTATATTACAAAGCAATTACCCACCTGGAAAGCATAGGGTTACACAGACACACACAAAATCCCCCACCCACTGAAATACTCATATACACACACCCAGTGTTTGTGTTTATCTAATTGGTTTTGAAAAGGTTTGTAGAATTTTCTTAACCCATAGAAGAAGAATTCAATTGAAGTTCAAACATAGAAATCACCAAAATTGAAGTTATGAGGTTTTCACCCAACAGTAAAAAAAAAAAAAAAAAAAA
>OOFE01000808.1:1967-18166 GCA_900323365.1 Monocentris japonica | reverse complement strand
TGAACAGTCAGTTCTTGAGGTTGAAGTGTTGGAAGCAGGAAAAATGGGCAAGTGTAAGGATCTGAGCAACTTTGACAAGGGTCAAATTGTGATGACTAGACGACTGGGTCAGAGCATCTCCAAAACGGCAGGTCTTGTGGGGTGTTCCCGGTATGCAGTGGTTAGTACCTATCAAAAGTGGTCCAAGGAAGGACAACCAGTGAACCAGCGACAGGGTCATGGGCGCCCAAGGCTAATTGATGTGTGTGGGGAGCGAAGGCTAGCCCGTCTGGTCCGATCCCACAGAAGAGCTACTGTAGCACAAATTGCTGAAAAAGTTAATGCTGGCTATGATAGAAAGGTGTCAGAACACACAGTGCATCGCAGCTTGCTGCGTATGGGGCTGCGTAGCCGCAGACCGGTCAGAGTGCCTGTGCTAACCCCTGTCCACCACCGAATGGTTTTAATGTTATGGCTGATCGGTGTATATCTGCTTGGCCAAATAGTATATTTCATCTGAACATCTGTCTTTTCTATGAGATGCAATTTACTAACTGGCACATTTTAAGCAAATGGATCGACTCTGAGGACTAATTTTTTTTCAAACATAGATTTAACAAGCACTTTTGGCAAGTCCCCCCACCATTTTAATACTTTATTGGGGAACATTTAATCAAACTGAAAGAGGACACTGATTGACCTTTTGATGCATTCATACACTCTTTAATAACACATCATATTTCGACAACATGGTGATATAACTGGGACACAGATAAGGAGTCAAACAACATCTGATGGCAGACAAATGTCCCTCATATCGCTGCCATATTTGGTTTATTCCGTCCCCAGTGCAACATGTTCCATGGATGCATACTTACAACCAAAGAAAGACAGATTAAGTCCAGTTATGCGGCTTTCCTTTGCAGAAATAGAAGGAAATGCTCAGTGCTATGATGCCACATTAGGTTCCATTTCCTCACATCGCGAGCTGAAGAGGTATGTATTACTGTAGGCCACATGGCTTTGATTAATAGGTGGCATTTATCCATGCTCTGTTTCTCAATGCATGTCTTCACTAGGATCCTCTTTGTTCCACTGACTTGCAAAACAACTTGGGTGTTGGAGTGTTTGCAAATACTTTTTATAATTTGTTTTAACCCACTTAGGTGGCATATTGGTGGGGTTTGGTACATATAACAATTGACAACCCACCGGCCACTATCTGATTTTTCCTGTTATGGTAAACCCGACTAGGTATTGTTACTACATGCAACTTAAAGCAAACATTAAAAGTTATTTGCAACTACTACTTGACCTGGATCCAGTTGTAATATAATATAACAAAGTTTATCTTAACAACTAAAATGCTTTTGAGAAACCTAATCTTGTCCAGTCCTGTTGCAGATCAGATGCGAGGGGTCTCTAAAATGGGCTGCTGGTTGGGGATAATCTGATTCTGGAAGAGAGGCTGTAGGAACAGGCCCAGGGTGCCTACCACACACACTATCACAAAGATCCACAGGAACATACGGTCCACCACCATGGCCACATACTTCCAATCCTCAATCACCTGCAAATACATATACAAAGTGTTACATTATATATACAGACATTGAGAATAATAAAGCAAGCCAGTGAAGGCTTAAAGCAAGAACATTCATGAAAGCATGAAGGATACATATTGCAAATCAGATGAGGATATACTATGGTGTGGTGCTCTGATGCTTCAGTTGTCTCGTAGTCTACAGTGCTGTGCTAGCAATACAATTTAGTCATGAATGCAAGGGAGTGAGCTCCGACTTATGCTATGATATACATCCCCATTTGCTGTTTACCTAGATGCTCCCTGAATCCATAAAAGCAATAATATTGCTTAGAACAGGAGAATGGACTACCTGCTCTTTTAAATGACTTTTTGGACGGCAGTACAATATGGGGACTTAATAACAGTTGCACAGGTAGGTAAGTTCTAATAATAAGTTCTCCATATTGCTGAGGCCTACACTGAAATAGCTATTGACCCTTTCACCCCATCCTGCATGCTGTCCTTGGCAGTTTTTGAAAGGAGTCATTTCTCAAGCCTGATCACCTCCCTATTTTATTGATTTGTCCGAGAAAGCGATTGATTACACAAAGTCTGACTTCAATTTACTGGGTCGCAGCCACTATTCAGAGTTAGTGGTATTCCTTCCTGCTCCTTAGGGGTCACAGAGTGCGCGCTAAATGCTATCCCACCCTAATGCCTAACACCTATGATCCAGTTTACTGAGATCAATATCTTTGGCACAGTTATATCTATGCAATTTACATTTATCCTGAATTTATTTACTCTATCCATCTATCTATCTTTCTATCTATCTATCTATCTATCTAGCTTTTAGTCTGCAAGACCTTCATCAGCACACACATAGCACACAATAGGGAGGCCACAATGAAGACTTTCAGCCAGGTAGACACTTTACACATTACTGAAAGGCATTTTAAGGGGGGACACTAAATAGTTTATATGATAATAATGAAGTGATACTTGGTCCTTGTATGGATTTTCTTTTTGCTTGCCCACTTCCTATATATATATTTGATTATATATAATCAATTATAGACAGTTTAACTTCTAGTTTAACTGTTTATACATACACTCTGATCATCATCATCTCCCATCATGTGGTCAGCCACAAAGCGCACCCCATCCACAGCCTCCTGGACATCTGTAGCCCAATCTGAGCTGCTTCTCTGCCGGAGGTCCTGGATGGAAGTGAAACCATTGGGAAGGTACTCGGTTGGGCGCACATCCCCTTTCCTGTTGGTGTGGCTGTAGCTCAGTGGAGGAGCAGAATTCTTGTTGTAAAAGTGTCCTGGGGTGGAGAGGGCAGAGTCGGAAGAGAGTAGAGCAGAAGAGGAAGACAGGACGGTACCTGTTTTAGATGGAACCGTGTAGCCCAGGCCTAGAATGGCCCTCCTAGCCCGTAGGCACCGCTGCTGACGAAGCCTTTGGCGCTCAGAATTATTGTGAGGGCGCCTCATGAAGAGCAAGGCAGGCAATTTGACAAGGAATATCATCTTGACCCAGGACGGCATGGTGTGCGTGCTGGGAGAGCGGTGGTGCACATTGAGCACACATACACTAGTGATAATGGAGAAGGTCACCAGCACCATCGTGAACATCAGGTACTTGCCGATCAGGGGCACATCCAAAGAAGTTGGAGGAACAATCTTTGAGATTAGAAGCAGAAATACAGTGAGAGCCAGGAGGACAGAGATACACAGGGTCATCTTCTCCCCACAGTCTGAAGGCAAATAAAAGACCAGGATGGCCAGGGAGGTAATCAACACACAGGGAATGATGAGGTTGATTGTGTAGAAGAGGGGCTTTCTCTTGATGATGAAGTCATAGGTGAGGTCCACATAGGTGGGGTCCAGGGGGTTGACCGTCCTCCTGCCAGGCAGAGCCAAGATGTCCCACTCTCCGCTGGGAGTGAAGTCATCCATGCTGGCCACCTCTGACTTCAGGACCAGGTCAATCTCTGTGTGGTCGTATGTCCAAGAGCGGAACTTGAGGGTGCAATTCTGCTGGTCAAAGGGAAAATGCTTGACCTCGATCTTACAGGCGCTCTTGTAGATGGCTGGTGGGAGCCAGAAGATACTGCCATTGAAAAGGACGATGGCATTGGTGAAGACTGTCACCTCATAGGTACCATCAGCACTATGAGCAAAGGGAATGAGAAATAAAGAATGAGAAAAAAATATTTAGCGCCTCTGAATCAATCTCTGAGGCCTGTGTGATCAAGGTACTGATATTGCCATTGAAGGGAGAACCACTCGAGAATACTTGTTTGTTATTTCTATTCATGGACAGTCAAATCCATATCTGTGAATATGAACAACTCTCCCAAAACTAGAAACTAGAGAGATGCTCATGTCCACAAATATCGGTTAGACTGTGGTAGAGCATAGGAGGAGCATAGAGGAATTCTTAAAATGATCTTCCACTTTAATCTTTGTATCATAACATTTCATTCCATTGATGCTTACTTGTTGTACAGAACAATATCAGGGAGCCAGATGTGTCTGGAGGGAATACGTAGCTTATCAATGCCTTCGTATTCTGAGGGGTCCCATGATAATCTGTAATCCACCCAGTCCTGCAAAGATAGAGACATGGCTGTCTAAATTCTGAGAGTTCTGTCTATCACACACTTTTCCAAGGCCGGCTCATTCTCAATTATATGCTTCATTATCATTGAAATGAAGTATGCTCTGAGCACAATTATAGACCGGTTTGTTCCCGTTTGAGAAAGGAAGAATGGATATGGTTTAATTCAAGTTCAAGGGGAAGGACATTTATCAAGAGATGGGCATGGTAAGGAAATGTGATTGGTGATTGATGTTTATGGACCTTGAGCTTCATTAATCTTACCTGAGTGAGCCAGACATTAGTGGTCATAATCTGTTCTCTTTCATTCTGGAAATGGAAAAGTGTGGTGGAGAATTAACTTCAATAACTCAACAAACAATTCAATTTCAAATTTTAATCTTGATTTAGAAGAGAATAAAATAAATGCATTTTTTTTTACTTGATATGTCCCACTGGACCACCCTGAAATTATAGCCAACAGTAATATTACCCTGACATACAATATAGATGTTTCCAAAATCACTAATGTCACTGAAGATAGTGACCCAGGGAAGAAAGCATCGATAGTTCTTTATGTGAAATTCCAGCCCCACAATCCTCATTCTAGTCTCCACTGGTGTTAGAAGCATGCAGAGTGGTTTTAGCACATAGAAGAAGTTACTATCAATATCAGTTACTAGACAATATCAGGATTCTTCCTGGGATTCCCTGTCATGTTTACTCCTCTGGCATCTCCTTTGAAGAGAAGAGTCACAATCCATCTGTTCTCATGCTCAGAGCCTCACACTAGTATTCATCAAAAAATGAATACAACGAACACTAAAAATAATTGGATTTGAATCCCCCCATCACTTAGTTAACATGCTTGTTGATGGCATTCTCATGACACTGTCATGACATACAGTTCCAATAAAGTGATACCAAATGCCAATTACTGCCAAGAGCACAATGCAAGCTCATAAACCGAGGGTGTGAATGAACCTTGCTGCCTTGGCTTGCAGCTGGGTGGAGCATCAACTGTAAATCACAGGATAGTCTCCAACACCATGGCTGAAGCAGGTTTATGGCCCCTTTTAATCCAATATGCTGAAGTTTCAATCTAGACATGACAGAGGCAGAGATCACAGTCGGCCAGATCTGTCCTTTACTTTATCCATCCATTTAGGACTATGGCTTCTCAGCAGAAGCTGGTTTGTAATTAACTGGTCGCTCAAAGCTTTTTCTCTCCCCTCTCACTCTGTCTCCCTCTCTGGCTCTGTCTTTCTCTCTGCAGCACACATTCTCACACACACACACACACACACACACACAAAAATAATGCAGAAATAAACACACACAAATACTCCTGGATTATGAGTGGGCCTGAGTATTTGGTGCCTTACCACGCTGATGAGCTGTGCCAGAGACACTTGCAGTTTGACTGTGACTCTCTCTGTCCTGTTGACGGCTGGGCGGATCAGCTTGTTGTAGCGCTCCTTTCCCAGCAACCAGTTCATCAGGCGCTCCTCAGAGTCGGCGCAGCTGCTACCTGGTTATAGAAAAGGCAGTGTATGTGTATCCAAAATACTCACTAGGTGCTTGAGTCAATTAAATAATAAAACTATAATAATAAAAAACAATGCTGAGGCTACCATAGTGGTTTATTCACAGTGTTGATGTCAATACTTGAATAAACTGCTGAGGGAGCATCAATCTAGTGTGTTGGTACCTGTTTTCAATTTCAAAAGTTACTTTTATAGCATTCCTGTTTTACTCAAAAAAACCTTATTAGCTGTAGTACACTTAGTGCACAATGGAGAGAGATGGGAGAGCTAGGAGAGAGAGAAGGGATGACATGCGACAAAGATCATGAGTTGGATCAAACTCATGATGTAAGAATATGGTATGTGCTTTAACTCACCACCAAGAAGCCCTGGTGCCCCTTTGTGATAGAACAACAGAATTAACAGTGACTGTGGGGAAGATGTATAAAATAGACGGTAACATTTCACAATATAACTTACAATGGACTTGCAGTTCATGCCACTTGTTTTCATTTAGTATGCCAGTGTGTTTTAGTGTAAAACAACTGTGATGACAGATGCCCCCTTGATGAACACAGTGACATAGCCTAGCACGTTATTTGAACTGTCCAATTTTGATACTGAGCACAAAGGAAAGCTTCATCACATTCTGTGCATTGGTAAATGCCTCAACGGTTGTCTCATGGATTATGTTTTATCACCTTGCACAGGGGTTCCTGTTCCTACTCCTGGGTCAAATACGGGATGGAGAGGAGCTGAACAAAGCTAAGCACAACACTTGGAGGGCTCAGGCAGTTCTCCATACAAACCGCACATTCAAGTGCTCAAGTCTTAAAGGAAACAGCACCTGTCAAAGAAGACTATAGAAAGCTATGATGTGGAAATTGTACTACAAATGTTACGAAGGCCATGTCCAACTAAATAATTAACTTTAGGGATGAGGGCAGATATTTCTCCAGCATGTTAATAATTTTGCTGTGGCAGTGCCACTGCCTGAAGCCACATCACCAGTTGTCTTTCTTAAATGAGAACAAACAAATAGCAACTCACAAACTCCACCTGTTTGTTGATACATGCCGTCCATGCTGGGAGTAAAGAGAAAGCTGATTAAAACTGATGGCTAGTGCTGTTCATCTGAAGCAGGATGGATAGAGGATGCATTACATCTTCCCTCTGCCCTGCAGCTGGTTACTAATGCCCTGACTCTGCTAAGGGTGGTTGACTCATGGGAAACACTCCAATGAGGTGAGACTCTTATTGATGGACCCATTCAAGAGAAATCACCTCTCAGGTCAATTTTCAGCAAAGTAATATTTATGGCTGCAAAACCTGTGAGATTCATCACAAATTCATCACACATTTTTTTAAGGTATGCAGTGATGCGGTGTACCAACAATAAGACGAATGTCTGACTTACAATCAATCTGTTGCTCACTATGAAGCTTTGCCATGCTTCTTGTCTTGCTCAGTATCAAACTGTGTTTGAGAGGTGTGGCGTACCCGATGGTCTTGCCCCATGGGTCAACGCACGCTGCCATGGCTGTACCCTCGTCAGTCATTTGGCTGAGGTCCCATCCAACACAAAAGGAGCTCCAGAGCTCTCTTTAACAGATGGTGTGTTGTCAAAGCCCTAGGAGACCACAGTCAAACATGCCCTGCCTTACCCCAAAGGTGAAGGGCACTGGCCAGGAGGGAGGCAAACCACTCAAACTAGTAATCACACCTGCTGTAAATGGCCATCCGTGTGTGTGTGTGCGTCTGTGTACGTAGATGTAACAGCATTTTATAAATGTTGTGTTGACATTATGGTGATTGAGGGTGAGGTCAGCCATGTTAATACAATGCCAGAATCAGCTGTTTTTTTGTTGATAAGGTCATGCAACACCGGGCTCTGGAAAACAGTATTCTAGAAACCCACAGAGTTAGAGACCGGAGCGGATAATAAAGTATGTGAATGGACAAAAAGATCAGGTGATATACAGTATTAACATGATACTGGATTCATCTCTTCTCCTACTCTTTCCTCTTCTTCTTTGTTGGTATAAGTAGCAAGCCTCTGTGACCTGACTCACCATAGAATGGACTATAGGTTGTTGCATATCTAATATCAGTAAGGAAAGACTAGATTGTACAAAAGGTGGCCCAAGTCAATATTAGAGAGTGCATTTGTTGTCTCCAGCTCTGTGATCCTCCACTAAACTCCCCAAACCTTCTGTCACAACACAGTATGTGTCATGATACATTCCCTATAGATGAATTGCTGATTTGGTGACCACAGGCCATATTTTTCTCTCAAACTGCCTCTAGATAACACATCTGCGTTGCAATATAACAGCATCATGCCTCAGTGGAACTTGCAAAAGTGTCTTTTATTACTAATTTCCCTTTGAGGAAAATTGAATTGTATTTTTAAATTGGCTTTTAAAACTATTTGAAAACACGTAATTTGTCTTGGAAACATTTTATGAAACTCATAACACAACGTTGGTTATTATCCTCCCACTGTCATTGATAACTGGAACATCGAGCGAATCCAAAATGATCAACATACGAAGACACTCTCAAAACCCAGTTTCGTTTTAGAGCTGGCATGGAGATTAAAAAGACCGTGTTAGAATAGATATGCAGGCTTTAACACTGAGCCGAAGCGCGGGTATACTTACAATGAATCAAAGTGAAAAAGTAAGCGAGGATGGGGAGAGTCCGAGTCATTTTTTCTGCACCATCTGGTCCACACGAGTTCTCAGTGGGAAACCCTCAGAGGAACGATATCCAACGCTCCTCTGCATGCCGGGGTCTGACCAGGCTCCATATAACGCGCTGTATACCAGCACTGCCTTGGTACTTCACAACGGTCTACTGTAGAGCTTGTGTCCTGATCCCGGCCGTGGCCCCTAGTATTGTGATAGTTTGCAGCAAAATTTGCCCCGTGAAATTCAACGACACTCCTCCGTGCACAAACGTTGTTGCGCGCCGCCAACCAACGCGCACCAGCCTACACCAAGGTGCACGGTGTTCACCCCTCTCGCCGTCTCCTGCAGGTCCCGGAACCTGTACCCGATGTTTTAGGTGGTATGTTACATGTTTCTAGTGCTCCGAAGCTCAGGACTTGTTGCGGGAGTTTGTGAAAGTCGTGATTGTATTCGGAATATTTTGTGAATGGAAAGGGCATCTTGGTTTACTTCACTTGTGAACATTCTAGTAAATGACATGCGCTTGGGTTTGGTGATGGCACGCCTGAATTCGAAGTGAAGTTAACCTGCAGGTCAGTGCAGTTGGTATAACTCCTATTTGTCTCTGTCTCCCCAATAAGTGATTGCATGGGGACAGATGTATGTCAGATCATTTGTTTTGCTGCAGCATCTGTTCACCCTTATACTTCAGACAGGAATGTTCTTGGCACACCATGACTCATAACTTGAAGAGGAAAATTACCTGAGGGTTTAACACTGTCTGAAACTTAAGTTAGACTTCTAACCTAAGTTAGACATGGAGTTGAATGTGTTGTCTCATTCTATATCCTTGTCTTCAACCCAGCATATAGCCATATGTCAGCATAAATCTAATCCTAACATACACCTCTTGTCAAACAGCATCCTCACACATCACCCCATGAGTTAATAAGATGTCTGACCACACAGACAAACACATTCGGGCCTAACTGCATTTTGTTGACGATCATGGTGACTTGTAATTATCTAGTGACCTCACATGGGTTTGGTGAGGCTTCATATGAGTGGGTGATAAATTATTCTGTGGACCTGGACAGGAGAGATTTAGTGAGGCGAAGTCCAGTCAGACCCATGGCAGTGCAATCTGAGCATAGCAGATTTACAGTTGCCATGCTGCTTAAAGCCTCATTATTATGCCCATTGAAGGAACTGTATCAGGCATGGAGAACAGCCCCAAGGACTAACCTGGGATTATCAATTTTAACTCTCAAGAGTGCAGATCAATAAAGTCTGATTAGGTTTTGACCATCACTTGTTCTTTACTAGGACCTGGGGGGCAGGGCCGTGGACTGCACAGTGTTTGAACATATGTGAAGAATCATATATGTTTAAGACATATTGTAGGTGTCATTAAAGTTTTAAAAAAAAAACAATCACACATTCAGAGCTCAAAATGTTGTCAGTTTTTACTTCATCAACAAATTCCATATTTTTGCATCGGAGCTAGGGGTGTTCTTTAGTTATTAGGGCATGTGTAACAGGTCTGTGGGGGATTGACTATACCATACATGTCCACATACACTAAGACTAAAGATGATGCACATTTTTCCCTCTGCAGTTTCTTCACTTTCTTCACTTTTTGTGATTTTTTTACTCTCAGACTCCTTTTATGAACTCGTACAATCCAATGAATACTAGTGAATACTTTTTTATAGCACTGTATGTGTAAGTGTTCTAATATTATCAATAGATCTGATTAAAGTGAGATGATTTTAACTTACATCTCAAGTAGCACACATGACAGTACAAGGTAAAAAAAAAAGCTTATTCCTGTTTGGTTAATTCTTGGCTGCAGTATGAAACTTTTACAATCATGAGTTGTGAAACATGTCTACTTAGAAATGAACCATGAGCCAGTTCATTTCGCAAATGGCTGCCTACTTCATTATATTACACAGTGATGACAATTTACAGGGACAGATTCTGTGAAATGCTCAATCTCAGCAGTATAATTGGAGTGGAGCGCAAGAGGGTTGTTTGGGGTTTGGTTTAAAGCCAAGGATCCCAGTGGTAATAGGATTTCATCCCTAATATCTGGATAGATAGTTCAATAGATGGATAGATAGATAATTCATTCATCCCAAGAGGGGTTTGGGGAGTGGATAGTGTTTCCTGCTAAAGGATTAGTAACAGTCATCATTCTAGTTTCATTGTTATTGCCCACTCTGTGGCAAAAGAAAAATACTCCATGATTCAGAAAGAGTAAACTACATTTTCTCAAAAGTCCTTATTATTGGGGTTGTTGATACAGTGGTCAAAGGACTACAATAGAAGACTGCTCCCAGGTGTGCTTGTCAAATTCCCAGGACAAATAAAGGTTAACTCAAGTCAAAGGTACAGTCTCACCCAAGTCATATTTGTCGCACTGCTTTACAACACATAGATGTGGTAAATGTTGTTTGATGATAAGCATAATGCAATTGGTCATCAGATGGCAGGAACCATTGGAGTTCTGATACTTCCATGTATTCCAAAATCCCAATCCCCTCCCTGGAGGTGTTCTCTCTGATTACGGGAAGTAGGGCCACAAACTATCCAAGTGAATCAAGTGGGATGTTTGCAGCACTCTTTTATCAATGCCAGTAACAAGACCCTGGGGAGACATTTCTCTCTGGCCTTTCTGAATCATAGAGTGCAAGCTTTCCTTTTTCAACAAGCAGGTGCAACATTTTAAATGCCGCTGAATAAAAGCCTGGAAAAGGAAAAGCTTTGTTGCCCCGCATTTCACTGCCCTAGCGCTTCAACACAGTGGTAGAGAAATATATTTTCCACAATTTGAGTCACAGCATACGTTTGAAGATACAATCTCCAACTTACACATTTTTCTCATCTAATCCATCCTATGTGCATTTATCAGAGCACATCCTCTCGCATTAAGGATGATAAGATAACAAGAAACTGTAATGATCCCTCTGGAGAAATTGTGTCATTGCAGCACCAAATCTTAATAGGACACAGCAAAGAAAAACAGACCATGAATAAGAATATTTGTATTAATCACACCATCAGACCAGAGTCAAATAGTATTTATTAATATTTTTTATGATTTGTTTTAACTTAGCATGGATTTGTATCACATATGACTATACAGTTAGTGCCAGAAATGTAAAACAAAAGTATTTGAAGTTCAATTTAGTTTTTTTAAGTTTAAGTTTTTTTTGTTTTTTTTTTTAGATTGCCAACTTACCCAACACTATTTGAATTATCCTGATGCAATAAACCTCACTCCACGTAGTCCATGGTTTTTACAGGACCATGAGTAGCAGCACATGCTTTTTAAGTAACTAATGGATGTGTTCCATAAATATTGGTTCCTCATTGTTTGATGTCACTTTTCTCATAGATGTTCCACAGTGAAAAGCATCCAATCCTCAACATCCACTCCTTCCTCTCTGGACAGGGAAACGAGGCTCAGGAGATGCTGAATGTGCATTGCACTGTGGGATTGGCCAAGAAGACTAAAAATGTGAAAGTTTTGAAGGCAAGTGATGACTTATTTTTTTCAGGACCATTGACAGTGCCCAATGTGGCTGGCTGATGCCCCAATCCTTGTAGTTGGACTACATTTGTATTGAGAATTTCTATTAAATGGCTGTTATTTATTGGCTCAGATAGTATTTCAAAGACAGTGCCCCATTGCTGTATTCTCTTCTCAAGCGCTGACATTTACATCCAGAGCTACTTACAGTGAGTGGAGCAGTAGAATAGGCTTAAAATCCTAGTTCAACAACATTATAAGCAAACTATTGTGAGGAGTGCAAGGGTCACAGCCACAGTGCCCATATAATAGATGCCCCAAGCAAAATGTAATGGTTACATACCACATAACTAGTTTTCTCTCTCAATTCTGGGGCCTTTCAATACTATTGCTTTGTAATACATGCCGACAAAGTTAGATGTTCTTGGCCCGACCACTTAAAGGGTAGATTTGCTAGATGTCTTGACTGGTGTGCTCAGATGTGTGCAGAGATCCTGATGATTTGGCTTGGATGTGGGGCACTCTAGGTTATCAGTACGTTAACAGCACTCACAGCCTTGGCTCACCTTCTTACATTATTTTAATCAAGTACATTCTGGAGGGAAGCCAGCCCAGTGGACGCTATGAAAACAGCTCAGAAAACAGCTGAGGAGCCGAGCTTATCTGGTAGACTGGAGCAGCCCATCAAATGCATTTCTACTGCAGAATTCAGTTCAATAGAACTGAATGGAGCTCAGTAAAATGAAACAGCTCCTGAGCCCTGTCCTACCCTGCATATAGCGCCCACTTTATCGCAAGAAGTGTAGATACAACATGTCAGTCCCAGTGTTCATTAGCTATCCTTGTACAACTCAATCAGTTCAATAGTGTGGCAAGCAATCAGCCTGGTGTCACATTCTCAATTTTCCAGATCTATCAGATATCCCATACTGTATTACTTTTTAAACTGATGCATCAATAGTTTATTTATGTATTAAATAAAAAAGGAAGAGAAACATCTTGCAGTTTGAGCAAGTGAGTTTATGAATGTATCCCACCCCAAAAGAAACAAGGAATAACTGGAATAATCAAAAGATTCAGGAATGCAACTGAATTGGATGTCAGAAACTGGAAATTGGATATATATATATAAAGACAAATGAAATCAAAGGGAATATGAGATGATCCTGTACTCGTATCATAAGCAATAAGCCTGGCACCACATGACCAATGTCTATTTCAGCGATGTGAAAGGAGGCATGACATCTGTTCACATCCTGCAGCCACGAATGACGGGTTGACAGTGGACGTGTCAACAGGGATGAGAAAATGTGTGTGTGTGTGTGTGTGCAGGGACGATGAAGACAGGTAATTTTTCTCTGTGCCAGGGAAGTCTGATAGGAGAAAAACAGCTAATCAAAGAATTGCTGCTGTTGCAGTACCGTGTTGCACCGCTGCAGTCCTGCCCTGTGAGGGATATATATCAAGCAGGCAGTTCATTACCTGGAGTGCTTGGCCCCTATACCACAGAGTCTCAGCCTCATGTGAAGATATTGATTGCCCACTGCCCATTGCCTATTGGGGAACGACTCATCTCATTGGTCCACACAGGATGTTTTAGTGTTACAATAATCTATGGCTACAAGCTAACTTTTATGTCTCTATGTGTGTGTGTGTGTGTGTGCGCGCGTGTGTATGTGCATGTGCATGTGCATGCAGAATTGTATGTGCATGTTGATATCTTCCCATAAAATCAATGTCGGTCTCTTGTAAGGAACATGATCTCAAACTAGGGACAATTTGTAGATCGAATCCAAAATTCATTCAACTACCCACATTTTAGGTATGTGCGCATACTGTATGTTCTTGCAGGTTTTGACTTGTAGTTGGAAAATATTTTTTTTTGAACTTTTTCAATCCATCATGATTCAAAGTACAGATCTGTTAAAATATAAACAAATCTTTTACAGGCTCAAAATGAAATACATAAATCTTCAACCCAATAACTAGTGAGTAAACAAAGACATTAAGAAGGCTTCAGTGCTTCAACAAAGGGCACCAACCTGCATTTATGGATTGCTCCTTTAAGATTATAAGTCACCTAAACTTGAAGTACCATGGAATATATTGATATTCCTGTATGCTGTCTGATTGTTCATGGATTGCCAGTGCAACTGCTTGTCACTGGCCACTGGCAGGAACTTCCTGTTCAGCACTTTCGCCTGGCTTGAACCACTAACTCTCCACTCACCAACATGATAAAAAGATATGTATATGCTGACTGCAAAAATGCACTGTCCTATCCAATCAAATGGCAAGGCGGGGGTATTTTAATTGAGGAATGAGTTTACACCACAGGGTAATGTTACATGATATTAAACCATGCTGCTCTGTCAAATCTCCAAGTAGCCAATAATAAATAGTTTTTGGAGAAGACAGATGGATGAGCCAGTTTATGTGTTAATGCGTTCTGCTTCTCAGTGATGGACAGGAAGGTGAGACCACTCCCGAGGGTAGTGTCTAATATTTAATGTAATGAGAGTGAGGAAGATGAACGGTGCAACTAAGGAGCCTTGGGGGACACCTGCAGATAGGGCAAGACTTCATGTAACCTCCTGACTGTACTCTGCAGTGCCATTCTTTACAGCTCAGGCAGAGACATAAAACCACACCTGACTTGAGGCACAGCCCCACAAATCCTGATGGGATTGATTGGTCTGGGCCATCCCTGATCTTCTCTTCCCCCAGAAGTCTGATTTAGAGGTGGTCTCCTCCTTATGTACACAGTCAAGGAGCTTCTCTGGTCGTCTTAGCCATCAAAGGCTTCAGCAGACTGCAGAGAGGATTGAAAGTTGAAAGCCCGGCTTGCCACATTTAAAGACATCATAGATTAGAAATTGCATTGAGAGCCTGAGTCACCAAGAAGTGAAATAGAGAGCTCCCACACAGGGCTTTATAAAGCATGAAATAACAGCGACTGGAACAGCACTCCTGGAACTGAAATAAAAGTGAATGGACAAAATGGGGGTCAAGGTGAAAACACTAAAATCTAGGTGGGACTGAACAGATGCTGCCTGACCTCAGTTGCTCAATCTCATCAAGCTGACAGGCTCATTTGGTATAATCATGAATGCTTGCCCACACATGCATCTCAAGGAGTGTTAATGCCATTGAAGAAAGAAAGCTCACTTTCTATGAAGTGGCAACAGAATTTTGCTCATAAATATAGAGCACTGTACAAAAATAGTCCTGCACACCGTGCATAGACTGTGAATTGATCAATGTTTTGGTCTACCAGACTCATCAGAAATGATACTTGTGTTCAATGTAAAAGAAAACTGCCCACCATGGACAAAGTAACTATTTCTTTTCACTGAGAATATCTTGCTTTGGAAGTAGTTTTATTTACCAATCTCTCTAGATAGGTATTTACAGTTTTTTACAATCACTTTGGCACTAATTTCAGAACCTTGTGGCCATTTTTCAAAACTCTAGACACAAAACTCAAAACGGTCGTCACTTGTAACACAGGCTGTCCAATGTTCAAAACATTGCAGTTTGTATTCATATCTTTAAAGAAACCTTACACTTGCAGAATCATTGGTTCAAATAACTAATTTATCATGAAATACCATTGGAACATTAAGTTAGATCACCCACACACAAGATACCGATAGTTTCACTGTTTAGTTGTTCATACAATCATTAAATATTGTCGTACAAAATATCTGATACATTATGGTACTACACGTAAATACATCACTGTAAAAGGACTAGTAGAGAGAATACTACAGACAGAGTGGAATTACTGAACAAAATTTAAAATTTATTGATGAAATACAGTAAAATCACAACATAGGTTTCTTTGAATCAAAGCAAAAATAGTTAACAAAAAAAAAAAAACTAAAACGTCAACTGCAGTGTTCCTCACCTGGCTTACTGTAAAAAGTAAAACAAAGGATTGATTACTGTACTTCAATATTTCCATCAACCCTGTCTTGTGGATTTGGCCACACTTTCTCATCCACATCACAATGGATGTTTTCATTAGCCAAACATCTTGAGATGAATCTTCGGGCATGGCGAATCCAGGCCTGACACTGGTCTGCCGTGATGTCATTGCATGCGTCATCCAGGGCCTGGAGAAGGGTGACTTGTTCGTGAGGTTGCCTATCATATACCTTCCACCTCCATGTGGAGAAAAATTCCTCAATCGGGTTAAGGAAAGGAGAGAATGGGGGTAAGCACAGGGTGGTAAATTGTGGATGGGCCTGGAACCATGCTTGCACCATTTGAGCATGGTGGAACCTGACATTATCCCACACAATGACATAGGTCACGCCATCAGCTCTACAGACCTGATTTAGCTCATC
>OOFE01000804.1:12013-23014 GCA_900323365.1 Monocentris japonica | reverse complement strand
CCCCCCATCCATCAAAAAAAAAAAAAAAAAAAAGACATGTCAGTTGCCTCCAGGCCTCTCCACCTCCAACGCTAACGGTATCTAGAGATATACGAGAGATATAGGTGATTTTTGTTATAACAACATCCTGATTGGTTTTCATCACAATTAGTCGTTGTCCTCTCAGCCAAGCGCACACTGAGCTAGCCAACAGGAGAAAGGCAGAAAGGTCCACTTTCTTTCTGGATTCTCACTACTTTGATGTTATTGAGCAAGAGCATAGGGTATCACCGCTATTTGGTTTCCCTGATCATTCACATAGAAGCACACAGGTGAGGCGATGGCGCTATCCTGATCTGAGAGGATGAGTAACGGAAAAGTAATACAACAAATACTGTATACTGAATTACTTCTCCCAGGGATTAATAAGTAATAATATTGCCAGTTAGATGCTAAAGTGGCAGTTAGACTCTAGGGACTACCAACCAAAGGTGATCACACTACTACTTGATCTAAACCTGTCAATCAGGACACAGAAGTGGAGCTACCCACCAAAGTTAGCCACTCTGTAGTCTATTTGGACATGAACCTGTCAATCAGGGTATAGGGACAGGGCCACCTACCAAAGGTGGTCATTCCATTGCCTGTTTTGTCAAACAGCAGGAAGGCGACCATGAAGAGAGCGTCTGGGGCACACAGCACCGACTCGAACGCAACAAACTCTTGGAAGGAGATCAGCCTGACAGAGAGATGGATGGAGAGAAAGGAGATATGTTAGATGGTAAAACACTGTCATAGGAGTAAATACTGTCATTCATGAGTGACTGTGTCACTGATTCATTCAGTCAAAACAATATATAACAAGGACTTTAGTTACACAAGAATGTAATGAGATACTGGATGGAAAACATGCTTTAATACTGCCTTAAACTACAAACTGCAATGTAATTATTGTCTCACAGTGGCAAACCAGCACACTTAGCGACAGCTTATCAATCTGCACCACGTGTAATTCAAGACGTCTTTATATCCAGTGGTCTGTTATTCTATATGTAATGTCATGAACTCACCGAGTATGGCAGCAAGAAAATAAAACATTTTAAAAAGCTCAGTGTGGTTTGCCAGTCTGAGTTGGCAGCTGGTACAGAGGGCCAACTTAACACCAGCAAAAAAAAATGATTAAATATGAAGTTTTATATTTTACTGTGCCATTTTAAACAAGTAGACAGGCATGGGGGGAGTTGGAAGCCAGCTAAGGAAATCCATCGATATAAACTTAATACAATAGGAGCTACAAAGTGGAATGCTTGTGGGGTAATGTGGAAAAAAAAAAGTACTGCGACTGAAAGGAATTATCTTTCATCAACAGTGCAACTCAAGCTATGACTTGAAAGTAAATAAAAAAGATATTAGTTCTCTATGTGTGCTTCTCCCTGTCCGTCTCTTTCTTAGTGTCTCACTGCTGTATTGCCCACCTCTCCATAATATCACAAATGCCCACATGTATCATCAACAAGAGAAAAACAAGTCACATCACCATTGTATGAACCCACTGGGAGCCCCCATGGGAGCGCCCTGGTGTGGGGAGCCAGACCACGCAGTCCAGCCTTATTTTAGGCCCAGGTTCACAGTTGTCCATTATGAATTTCACAAATGGATCTGATAATTACGGGAGGGGTCAGCGCTAATGAGCGGTCCCCCGAGCATCCATCTATTAAATCTATTTCAATTTCCAAGGGGGTGTGTGTGGGGAGGGGGGATGATTACATTTTCCTGGTCGTATTAATTAATCATGTGACTGATGAAATTTAGAGGTATTTGTTTGTGTGTTTGTATGTGGGTGCACATGCATATGAGTATGTGTGTGTGTGTATACATGTATATTACTGTATGAGACGGAAAATGCAAGGTAGAAGAGAAATAGACAGAAAGAGTACCTGAGTGTAGTTGTGCACCAATGCAAATAATGCAAACTGACTGCAGTCACAAACACTCAACGTTACCTGATGAGGATTAAACAACGTGTACAATACAAAATAAAGTGGATGTAATTGTTTAGATTACTGCTTTCAAAGTCTTTTCAATGAAAGTCTGCACAAATATTATTCTTCCCTTTAACTTCCATACAGAATGTGTGTGTGTGAGTGAATGAGTTAGTGTGTGTGTGTGTGTGTGTGTGTATGTGTATGAGTGCGCGCGTGCGAAAGAGGAAGTCAAAGAAATGGGGAGAGCGAATAAAAGCGAGCATGCCTGTGGCACACAAAATCAGCCACCATTGTTTCCAAGGCAAGGCTAATTATTTTATTAACTAAGCTGGCAGTTTTTAAGAACAGGGCCTGCTGAGGGAGAGTGGGCTGAAGGGGGCACAAAAGCTTGCTGCTGAGCCCATGGATCAGCTGTTTAAAACAAAGCAAATACTGTTACTGCTCACACTGTTGGAATATTATCAAACTCATTCCTCCACGACGGATGTGCAGTACGCTCTTTGAAATTACACCTCGGAAGAGTTCATGCAGGGGTTACAGCAGGTACAGACTGCAGTGCAAGGAGGTGGAGAGCAACGAGATTCCCAGACACACAGAACTGAGGGAGAAAGTCATCTCTTTTTTTTTTTTTTGTCACACGCATCAGTTTACATGCATGCTGGTCGGCCCGTCTGTGTTTTCCTAGACGTAGGTAATGAGTGTATTAGTGTAACTGAGAGGGCTGTTGATCACGAAGGATTGGACCACGGTTTAGGGCAGAAAGACCAGACAAGATCCAGGGGGCATCTCCATGACACACACACACACACACACACACACAAATATACACAGAAACATGCCCACACACTCATAAGCATTTACACACAGCTCTCTAGCCAGGGATGAAGCTTATGATGGTTGATTAGCAGCGCCATGACGACTACAAAATGATTACCATGAGAAGAGAAGGCATCGTTTTGCTGTGCAGGCCCAACCCCGACGAGACACCCAATAATCAAGCCAACCGACGGCATCTCCCAACCATCAACTGCTATGGCACGTGTCCAGACCTGCTCTACACATGCATGCAGCCTGGGAAGGAACCGCGCAGAAGTGATACCGCAGCATGTCTTCAGCGTATACTTGTTGAAAAGATTTGTTGAATCTTTAAAAACAGGCTACGACCATTGATCCATGGAGTATATCAGATGAGAGATGTTACACACAAGAGATAGAAAAAGACTTGATTCTAGCATGTGATTCTATGGATGACAGCTGAATGACTCCATTGTCATGATGCCAATACAGTCTGATTCGGCCCGTCTGTGATGTGTCAGTCCAGCCTGCAATTCCACCCTACATTCCATATATCTTTCTTTGTTTTTATTTCATCTTCGTCACCCAGCCTTTATCGCTGTCTTTCCCCAGCAGGTAGCTAAATACACTCCTGTGAACCGAAAACCAGGCCTGGAAACATTGTTTACAAGTAACATAAATGCATGGTGTTGGTTAGGCCTCGGTGATAGCCAGACAGCTCTCCTTCCTTGATAGCAGAGAGAGAGGTCCTAGAGGGGCTTCAATAATCCCGTCCCTGGGATCTTGGCATTGTTACTGACAGCCTTCCACCCACCTAGTGCATGCTCACACGCAGACACACACACAGATACAGACACACCCACTCACACCCATAAACACACACACACACAGGTGAGTGCTAGCTGCCAGTATTTGTTCTGTTTCAAAGAGTGGACACCCACCAGTCCAGTCCAGAATGCCCACAACAGTTGGCAGACTGCTATTTTCCCAGCACGCTCTCTTAACAAAGTTATTTTTTTTACCTCTCCGAGAGCCTATGGAGGGGAAGGGGGATTTTTCACACTTGAAGAGATGCTTCTATCAAAATAGTAGAGGGAAGTCGGGAGTCAGAAAGAGCCCAAACAAAAGAGAGGGGGCTCCAAGTCCAGAGAGAGAGAGAGAGAGAGAGAGAGAGAGAGAAAGTCATGGAGAGAGAGGGCAAATGCAAAAAGTGAAAAAAAGAGAACATAAATAAGTTGAATGAAAGTGTTAGCACGCTAATCCATCTTGGTAGTCGGGGTTGTCAGCGCACACATACGCGAAATGGTTGATTCCCAGACACTGAGGCGTCTCCACCCTCCACAGCCCTGTCTGTCTCTCTATCTGTCTCTGTGTCTCACTTGGAGGAGGGGGAATAAGAGGGAGAAAAGTGATTTCCACAGAACAGATTGTCACAGTCACAGAGAGGGAGGCAGACAAATGCATTACACTTTTTACATCCCCACATATGCCAACAAAGCGACACACTCGCACAAACACACAGGCAGGTATCTAAATAAAATCTCTTGCGCTCACCTAAACACACACCCACCGACAGACAACAAGCCAAACACACTTTCTGCCATCTGACCCCCTGCTAAATCTATTACCCCTGACTCATCTTGTTGAAATGGAGTCCTACCTGGCAAAAACAGCAGCAGAGGGATTAGCTTCAAATATATCATGCACCTATACCCACCAAAATGTATTGTTTACAACTTATTTGCATGAGAGCGGGCGAGCTGGATCGAAATACAGCTGCTAAAGTGGTTTGTTTTCTTGCTCCCATTCCTTTCATGAAGGTTCGCACGGCAGGCGCTTGAAAAGCAATGCATTTGTGTTTTCAGCTAGCACTGAAGGGGCTGATGTTGCCATCCATACTCTTCTATATTCATTGGGTTTTTTGGCTCATGAAACACAGGCCTACAGTCTTATCAGCGGTCTCATTGTCTAATCAATATATATATATATATATATCATCGCTCATGGGTGAAATAACGCGTCAAAAAGTATGAGCATTATGAGGCTTTTACAATGTCAACTGTAAACAATGGCCACATCCAAACCAAGGTCTAAACATTATTTGGGAGAATCATGATTTTTTTCCCCCTCGTTTTACCCCCATATCATTTCCATTCCCCTCCACAAAACCAAAATGAGGTTTAGATACAAAGCCTGGGCCATGGGTTCCTAGTAGATTTACCCCCTTAATAACCCTAATGCCACGGCCACCATTTATCCTGCTCCAAAGCTGCACAATGCATGGGAGTGCTCCTGAATAGCATGGGCAATTACAGTGCATGTGTGTATGTGTGGGTGTGTGTGGTTGAGTGTGTGTGCCTCTCTCTCTCTTTCCAACCCCAAAACCCCCCTCTGCGTGCACGTGTGCGCACATACACACACACACGCGCTGTTTAAAGCAGATGTAATAACATGAAACTACGCAGTCATGTGCACTTTGCTCTTTGCAGAAGCCCAGGTGGTTACCATGGCAATGTGTTGTTCTCTTTTTTGACTTATCCTAACATTTTATTACCCATCATTATGTATCATTAAATACATACATATTAATGTAAAAAAAAAAAAGAAACAGGGTGTTGGAGTTTGGGGGAGGGGAAAGTGTGAAATTAGGGGTGAATCTACAAAGAAGGAAAAAAACACCTGAAAAGAGCCTTTGGTGGTTTGATGTCTATTTGCTAAATAATTCAAATATGAAAGCCCTCTGTGCATTTTTACACCAAAGGATCCAGTCAATGATTTGTTTATAAAATGCAAAATAACACTAGAAAGGTGGTTGTACAAGATCAAAGGGATACATAATACATGTACTTACAGCTTTGATAGGAGTCTGCCATAAGCTTACTACTAACCAGTTGGCTTGGCATTCATAAGCAGGGATAAATTCACGGCTTAAAGGGAGACTCAGCAATGCCACATCACACTCATGAGATATTTTCAAATAATAAGAACATTTCCAATTCTCTTGAGACATTGGTCAAATCATTCCTGACAAGACGTCTTGTTGATCATCTCCTTTTTACATCGTTTTGGAAACCTTGGTTTTAGGCCACCATGCAACTTGGAGTAGCAACTATTGCGAGTACCCCATCCAACCTGGCATCTATCCCACTTTAGCACTATATAATTCAGCTTCAGGACGAAGGATGAGAAGGACGAGTTCTACAATAGCAAAATTTGTCTAAACCATCTGAATTTCAGATATTGACTGTGCCTACAGTGAGACAGAATACCAACCCATCTTTCTTCTGGTCCGCCACCCCGGCCAACAGTGCTGTGGCCTCGTCAGACAGCCTGATGTCTGTGTGGGCATGGAGGAAACGGGTCACAAAGTCCTGCGGTGACATGAAGTGCTCGTCATTCTTCTTGACGCTGGCATACTGCAAAGAGAAAAGCAGATACAGACACATAGATGCACACTGAGCATTAGGATTTAAAAAACAGAATTAAAAAAAAATATATATCAAATAAAGTTCAAAGCTTCTTCAATAAGTGCAAACACAAACGACAAATGTAAAAGAGATTACAAAATACACAAACAAAATCCCACCTTTTCAAAAATGGTTTTCAGCTCAGTGGGGTCGGCCCTCCTTGGCAGAACTGCCTGAAAAGTAAATAGCAGAATTACTATCTAAAGGGTGCACAATTTCATCCTGGCACATCATTTGAGTACCAAAAAGCAGGTGATGGCTAAAGATGAAGCTGATAGCAGCTGGTGTAATTATTTTCTTAAAAGACTGAAACAGGGCAGCTGATGAGAGCTGTTCAATTATCCTCGAGAATGTATTGTTTTATCATTTAATTAAGGTCCACATTAAACCCATCGGCTCTGACACAATGACACTCTTACTATAGAAATGTAAACGCTCCTCCTCGAGCTTAATAACTTCTGGACACCTGCAGGTAGTTTATGGCAGTGATGCAGCAACATGTAGCATGATGCTAACCAAGGTTACCAGTGACTTAAGCCGGCTTTTTTAAAGCAAAGACGTACTGCCAGCCGGCTACACTGGATAATGGACCTAGATGGAGTAAGACTGATAAATAGCTACAACAGCAACATTGTTGCACGTTGCATCACTGGGGAAACGACAGCTCGGTCACTTTGACTTGTGTAGGTAACGTTAGCCGTGTCTACCCTAGCTAGCTGGCTACTGTAAAGCCCCAATGTCATTGCCGGGTGGCCAATGTTAACCTCCAGTACATCCTCTTAGCAAGCTAACCAGTGGTTAGCAAGCCCTCCGGCCACACATCAGTAGGGAATGTCCCCGAGGGCTGTGGAGGATATTCCCGTGCTCCCCACTCACATCGAACTGCCTGCGTCACTGACAAGGCGACGACCATTCAGCAAGAAGAGAGATTGCTGTGGAAAAGTCATCTTACCTTTGCTGCCATGCTTAGCAAGCTCACTGTGAAATAGTCCCGTTCACTTCCTTGTGCGTGACGACGTTCCCATGGAGATCACGCGCCGGTGCAGTGACAGGAGATGAAAGAGGATCAGCTGCGGCCATGGTGCAGAGCCCTTTGGGTCATCTGGTCAGTAGCATGTACACAAGATCCATTCATTGGTCAATTGATTTGTTTCCCTCCTAAAAAATCAGTCCTGAAAATCAGTGTAATAGCCCATCACTAAAGGGATCTATAGTGTTTATGTGGTGCTCAGTAGTAAGTTTATAGTAACCTTATCGTACTTGATGGTATTTCTTACCTCCTAGGGTTAGGATCCTACTGTAGGATTTTCTGTGGTATATTTTTTGGCCTACAGTAGCTGCAAGATATGTTAAAGTTTTGCTGTGACATTTGTGTACTATCCTTATAGAATGTATAAGAGGATTAATATAGTTATTTTGTGGGGGTTTCTTCAACAGAAAGCCACTCCTGGACAAGAGAACAGAGGTCTCCATGTAGAAGGTGAAATAAAAGCCTTACTTCCTTCCTCTCTCCTACTCTTCCTCACAGTAAATGGTTCCTATACTTTATTTCCAGCTTTTCCAACCCATCTGTGCTTTGTGCCAGGAGGGGAAAAGATGGAGAGAGAATTTCATGACTACAAAAGCAAAGGTTAACATTACTCACAGCATAAAAACAATTTAAAAGGGAGCAAAAGGGCTCTAATGGCCCGACAGTCTTCAAAGAAAATGCATTTTGCGCTCAAAATAATTCATAGCTTTTTGCCGGTGGCTTTTCAGCTTCCCGGAGACCCAGCATGAACCACTGTATTTTTCCCAGCAGGCTCTCTGCTCTTCGCAAAATGGCCTTCACCAGGGCATATCCCACATCCCCTCCAAATATTGACAGCACAGAGTCCATCGCTTATTGGAAAAATGGCTGTAAGTAATGTTTTATCAGCCGATGCAATCTTCAAACCTGTATTTTCTCCTGTCATATGACAATATTTGACAAGATTAATGATTTGATCCCATGACATTTTATTTCCCATTGCTGTCAATCCGCCAGCAAACAACTCACTTACTTGTGGCATTTACTGTAGAAAGCATGTAGCAGCATTTGCTTTGCTTGTGTATTATTCATGAACTGCAAAATTTACTTGAAGCATGTAAACTACAGTGTCTAGCTGCTTTGACACGTGTATCTTTTTTAGGCTCACGGGAACTCTTGACAGCTTACGTGGGGAATTCTTCAAAAATACCACTAATTCAAATGTTTTTGCTTGTTTGATGCCATTTTAAGAACAGCATTGTATAGTCAGTCTCTATTTTTAGGAATCTAACCAACCATGATTCAGCCCACCCCCCGTGACTAAGTGGGTAATAACGATAAATCTTGCAACCTCTCGACTTCCATGGCCTGAGGGGTCTCCTGTCTACGTCCCCAAGGGCCCACACATCCTGACAGCATGAGCGATGAGTGACAGCCGGCCGTCTCGAGCCACGTCCTCCTATTTTTAACCCACAGTAAACACAGAGCTTCCAGAATAGACCCAAGCTCTAAACAAATGATTAATAGGCCACTTAGGGTCTCCCTGCTGACCAGTGTGTCCCTATTAACAGCCAATAACAGAGGCCCTCTGGGTCAAAAGGTTTAAAGACTTTCTAATAAAAGTAACATTGACATAGGGATGTGTTTTGGAGGCAAAAAAAAAAAGCTGACAAGTTAATAATCCCCTCTCAAATGGCCCTACTGCAGTAAAATGGCCAGTTCGTTCTTACTTTCATTGCTATCATCTGTCAGTCACTCATGTCTTTCTTTTTTTTCTCCTTCTTCTTAAGAGGACTCTTTTCCCACTGTTTCTTTTTTTGATCTAATGTGAATTTATATTTTAGTTTCAGGCAGGAAAGGCCTCATGGATTCCCAAAGATGTATTCACGTTCTGGTAATGAGATTCATATTTGTTGGGAGACTTTTTTTGCCCCTTTTTCAGGGGCCACAAGAATATTTTGATCATACCACCACTGAGAATGACAAACTGTATTCTTAAGTTTGTCAGTCATTCTCAGTGTTCCCAATGTGGATTTAGCATATCACAGATGGTGGTATGATCAAAATTTTAAAAAAGATAATATGTGGAAAGTTGAGCAACATTACTTATTACATTGTGTTCTATCACTTACTTAAAAAACAGGGTCTCCCAATCGTTCATCTAAACCCACACCTTACACTTACTCTTAACCAGAGCGACCTACAGTGGGTGAGCAGGTAGGGGTTGCTCAAGGACACTTCTGCAGGACACACACTGGCTGTTGTGGGAATTGAACCTGCAACCTCTTGGTTAAAGCCCCTGCGCCACTCTACTGACCCTCTAATGAACCGTATTAAAGTTCAAGTTGCATCCACAATATACTTCTTGTGTGTTTGATGGGCTGTACCCCTTCTAGTTATGTTCAGCATTTAAAGCATGCAAACACCCATTGTGCAACAACAACAACAAACCATGCAAACTTAATACTTGCCAAAGTAGGAATTTTATATAACTTAGGAGTGTCACCAAAACCGCACAGCAGACAGGCTGTCCAGATAGTGTGGGACGACTCAGACAAATCTGTTTTGCATTAGAGACAAGACGTGAGAGTAGCAGCGATGGGAGAAAGCAGTTTGGTGGGGTGATTCTTATGAAATCACCCTTACCATGTAATGTGGCCTACTTACAAGACAAAAAGAGTGCTCCTCGTGTTTATTTGATTTAGATTTTTGCTTCTTTTATGCTTCTCTATGGTGGACTACCTCTTTTATATGAGTGAATCATTTGGGTTTTAATACATAAAACGTATGTCTCATCAGTCATAGAGGTAGCCAGTTCACTATTGATGCAAAGTCTCTGCTGTCTGTCTACCCACAAAACAATGCCTCTTATAATCTACTTTCATTTGTCCAATCAGTGGGTTGTCAAATACTATCCTTAATCATCATACCATAACATGCACTGCATTAAAGTGGCATTCATGTAAACACCATATCTCTAATAGCGTGTGGCAAGACCTCTTTGTTTACACCATAATAACTGGGTGTTTGAATAACTTCCCAACGACTTAAAGTAACCAGCCAGACTCACTCTGCTTCCATTCAGCTGTGCAGCTTGATAACCTGGACTGACGTTTGGCATGGAGTGGACTGTGGATTATACCAAACAGAAGGCTGACCGGTCTTTTGAGTCATTTCACCTGAGGACCTGAGACATGGGAGTACATTTCCTTCACACATTATGGATGCATTGTGCATCCGCTTTTCTCATCATTCAAATAATGGCATCTGCATGCGCAAACATGCCACACACACACACACACACACTCTGTCGTCAGCTCCAGCCGCACACATGCATTTATTTTAGTCACCAGCCTCGCTTCCTTTGCACCACCTCCCCCTCTTCCACCCGCCACCAAATTCTCCTAAACCTCAAGGCGGGCTGGCTTCGCCATAGCTTCTGGATGTATCTGTTTAGTATCTTTCAGTTCAGATGAAGCGCTACACTAACCATGCTCCGGGGCATCTGGGATAGACCAGGGCCTGAGGCTAGAGGGGCCTGGGGAAGCAGGGTGGATGGGAGTTTTGAGATGGTCCAGACAGGCTAGCGGGCAGGCTTGAACCCCTCTCTTCCACAACAACAAGGATCAACACTGAAGCACACTCAGGCCATGCAACCCAAGAGGGCACAGGGGTCCTCCAGCCTGCCTGGGTTGGGATAAATGAACCCAGATGCTGCCCACAAATGCAGCGGGACTAGGCGGACAGAATTGGGGGGGGGGGCGTA
>OOFE01000800.1:4102-14665 GCA_900323365.1 Monocentris japonica | reverse complement strand
AGGGCCGTGTGTGTGTGTGTGTGCGTGTGTGCATGACCTAGAGGCTATATATGAAGTTGCTACACGTAAAACTGTGCATGGACATACCACAGTTTGCATTTGTGTGTGTGTATATGTGTGCATGGGTGTGGGGGGTGGTTGGTGGCTTGTGCTGGGTACTGTGACAGCAGAAGGGCAATTTTCCACTGTAAATGAAATGAAGCTCGGGTCTTTGTTGGGGTTTGTTTGCTGCAGGGTTATTTACTGGGCTACTGCCTTGTCTCAACAACTCTACATGAAGGAATCCCTTTGATGCAAAAGTAAGGTTCTTTTTTTCAATAATGTAGCATCAGGTCTGGACAAGGGGGAGATGAGATGGACAGTGCAGTGTGTGTGTGTGTGTGTGTGTGTGTGTGTGTGCGAAGCCTGCCATATGCAGTGGGACCCCAGGGCAGCACCAGACCATGGCTAATGGGAATTAAACAGTGTTTTAAAACATTGCCCAGTCATCTCCCTGCCCAGCCCATCGCAGCAGTTGGAAACTTCCTCTGCTCACTGCTGGCCAAAGCCAAGCTGTAGTTCTCATCCAAGGATGGAGGAGTATACTCCATGCTGCTTGTTATAATCACATGAGAATATAATGCCATGGATGCACTCCTTAAATGTATAGAATGCTACTTTAAAGACCAAAGTCGAAGTACCAAGTAGCACAGTAAAAGTATACGTTCCAATCCTCTGTACATTCATCTTTAGTGCCGGCGGTGATTGCTCTCTCTCCCAGAACCTTGAAAGTGAATCACTTTCATCAACCTATCAGATAATTTGTATGTAAAGCCTTTAACTTCAAAGTATCTGGCAGTTGCAGGTGTCTAGATAAATGTAGAGCAGTCATAAGTAGGATATTTGCTTTGAAATGTACTGGAGTTGGGAAAAGTTGGAGTGCGATACAAACACCTCAACAACCTGACTGAATGTCCAAAGCTACACTCCAGCCCTTCGTAATCTGTCACTTGAATTCACATTCACACAAGCCTCTTTACTCCACAGTTGATTTTTTCTATTTTAGAAATGAGTAGAAAATACGAGAAAAAAACACACACAATCTGCTCTTGATCACGCACTGCCGGTGTGCTACTGGAATAAAAGTACAAATCCCTTCCTTGTAGCGAGCAACATATGGCGAGTCAAACACGCCCAGCAGCTCAGAATTGTGTTCACCGCTGTCCCACATCTGACCACCTCGCCTCTCTCCTCACAGGAAGCAAAGATGACCTGCAGAGCAACAGCGTATACAGAGTTTACCAAAGGACAAGTCTACTTTGCATATAATACAGTACATTATAAAATGGGTAGGTTGAATCCAGCCCTCTGATTGGTGGATAGCTGTGGTATATAGCCCATATACCGCGGTTACCATGGCATGGTCGATCCATATTACTCTGCTGTAAATATCGGCCTAACGGGAAAAAAACGGCAACATTCTCTGCAGATCGGAGATGAACTTGGGACTACTTTGTCAAAAAAATTGGATTTTTGTAATTTCTTGAAAATGATGAAAATGTCTGTTAATATATGTAGTCACTGCTTTATAACAGCAATAACCCACTCCAGACTGTGATATATGGAATTTATATCACAGCTAAGTCGGTTACTGTCCGGCCCGGACAGCTCAGTTAGTGGAGCATGAGACTCTCAGGGTTGTGGGTTTGTTCCCCTCACAGTGCTAACTTTGTAAGTCGCTTTGGATAAAAGCGTCTGCTAAATGACTGTAATGTAATGTTACTGCTGCCTGTCGTGGGCTACTGCTTCATGAACAGAGGTACGTATGTAGAGGACAGGGTCACAAGCTGCGAAGCACAGGACGCTTAATTTGTTGAATGGGAGATGAACTACCTTCATATGGTATGCCAGCTTGCGCCTTCAATACACACTGATTTGGATCAATGAGTAAATGAATGGTGCCTTCAAACAAACAACTCCCTGCTTTAAGGTTTCAGATCAGTGAGAAAAATGTGTATTTTCAGGTGATGTTTCTCCTTTGCACTTGATTTCCCAGGCAGTGAAAACTAAATGATTAAAAGGCACCTACATGATTCTTTAGTTTAACAGTTAACACACATTCAAATAATAATTAAAAGACCTTCACATTGATTTACTGTAGTTACCTTTATTACCCCACCTTTCATCTATGGATCACTTATACAAAGATAAATAAGAAGTTAGAGCCAAAAGGGAGTGTGAGGAAATGTGTACGCCACCGACATTCCTCATTAGCTGAGCAATAGAAACTGGTTGGATCAATACTGCTGGCGGCAGAGCCACTGTAACAACACACTGATGATAGGTATATATACTTTAAAGTTGGAATTCTTGAGCTCCTCGTTGTCTAGTCTCCATCTTTGGTGCTCAGCCTCGTTGCTGTGGTGTTTCTCCACTGCACTTCCCAGAGATCGCCTGTCAATCAAACAGTGTGCCCAGCACTGTGACGTCTTTCTCCTTGGAGTTTCTGTTGATGGAGTTTGAGTTTCTGTAGGTGGCGCTCTTTTCTTTGTCTGTTCAGCCACGGTGGCTATCGCCGCTCATGCTAACTACCCAGTTCTTCTTCTGTTTATTTATTATAAACAAACCGTGGTTGCTGGGTTGAATCGCTATAGTATTATATCAATACAGAGTAGCAAAATGGACATTTATTTATATGAAAATGTTGTGGATCATTACTTGAAGTGCAATTATTGCTGGACAAGAAGTAGTTACATCAGATCCAGTGTATTGGTATAGGAAAAGTGTGCGTGTATGTGTATGTGTGAGTGTTCGTGCATGCTTCTGTGTGTATATAAATCTGTGTGTATGTGACACACACTTTTACACACATTTCACTGTGAATTTGCTGCAGAGAGAAAGTTTGATGTGAGAGGACTCTGGCCTGGCGCCACGGGGGGAACAAATATACATCAAACACACACTCCAAGCCGTTAGCACCTCCACTGGCACGGGCCCACTTGACGTCATCAAAGACAGAAATCCCAGGTGCTGATGGAATAGGAAACGGTCTCTCTGCCCACCCACCCCTCCTCCTGGCACCTGGCTGACAACTGATGACATCTCTCCATTCATGTAATAATCCCCTTGACTTCAAAGTGAAAGTAGGGAAATCCCACCTCACACACACACACACACACATGCATGCATGCATGGACACACACACATGTACATACAGTACACACACATGTACATGGCTCGGTGTTGCATTGGATGCACACAAACACAAGCCTGGTGGAACGTATTCAATCATTGTGAAACAAGGTCATAAATTTGTCTCATCAATTCACCATCTTGATCCCTACAGATTCAATGATGTAGGAGAACCAGCATCTTGTTCCTCATGCAACAACACGTACATATACTCATAGGTGTGTCCGTTAAGGTAAGATACTTGCTGTACTGCCGGTAGGGGCAAAACTGTGCCGGTCTCCTCAGCTCGGGAGATGACGGATATCACAGATGCTGGTGAAGAATTCTGGATGGACCATCTGGGAGCTAAACTATAGTATTACTTGTCTTTGATGATGGTGGGGGGTTGAGGGAGATGCCAGAAGGTCTGTCTGGAGAAGAGCTACTCAGAGAAGATGAGGCTATCGATGACATTGACTAATACTCGACACACACAAAGACACGCACGCATACACACAGACATTTGTGAGCTTGGAACTGTAAGACTCCATCTGCAATCGTAGTGGTATGAAGACACTGAAGGTTCATGGTTTTGCATCCCATGTTGCAAAACTAATATAACCTTTTAAAATTGCACGCTCACCCTTTTCGATAGACATTTTCGATTTTATAGAAATGCATCATATGAATGAACTTGATTTTGACCAAAATGTCATGATGGAATTTTATTTTGTAATTCCAAGGTTATCACTCTCTCTCTCTCTCTCTCTCTCTCTCTCTCTCTCTCTCACACACACACACACACACACTACACGTCAGTGCAACCATCAGTGTACATAAGCACCAAACAAGGCCCTAGAAGTAGCTTCTCCTGCAGTTGGTCTATTTCTATCTGACCGGAGGGAAAGATCACACGGCGCCGCAAAGGACGAGACATGAGTGACAGGCAAAAACATGGCTGCCACTGTGGCAACCACTGACAGAGCCAAAAATAATCCTGGAAGAACAGGCAAAAATCCACCCCAAAAAAGCCCCACAGATACAAGCAGCAGGGAAATTATAAGGTCTGGAAATGAAGACCAGATACAGGGCGAGAGGACAGGACAGGAGAAGAGAGGAGAGCCTGGCGCTGGTATTATATATGCTGGAACCGGCATTGGAAAAAGCTGTGCCACACGACAAGCAAAACAAACAAACACAAATGACGAGTTTAAAGAAAAATGGGGGAGAAATCAGGGGAAAAACCTGACATATTCCCGAGGTAACAGCTTGGTTCTCTTACAGCTTCAGTGTTTGACTGTTCAGTAAATACGTCTACGTCTGATTGGAAACAGAGTGCGCCCGCTTTCTCAGCCAGCTCTACACCCAGCCTTGAAGGAAACGGGTCTCCCATGGGTAACTCTGTGGCACAGTGCATTGAGAAATGTTAAAGTAATGATGAGTGATGCCAGTGTAGCAATCCAGCCCAGCCCATGCCCTAAACCAGTGGTTCCCAAAGTGGGGTCCAGGGACCACCAGGGGTCCTTGAGAGGGCTCCAAGGGGTCCCCAGTAGTAGTAGTAGTAGTTTAAAGGTGCTACATGCAGCAGTATAACATCAGTAACACACCACCACATTCATTTTGAGATATTAATATCATTCCCACAAACAAATGAGACCATTGTTGTGCAAAACAGGAAGAGGGTGCTGTTCTTCCAGCATCAACGAATCAGAAGCTTTCAGAGTTGCTGGCTACGGTAGATGGTGGAGGGAGTGAAAGGCCGATGGAAAAACCAATGCTCTTCCAACATGTTTATCCTCTTCAGTTAAGCGATTGAGAAAACAAACCCACGCAGAGCAACCAGTAGCAACATCCTCTTTGTGACCGGAGGCACCGGGGTTTATGGGAAACGCGGTTTGAATTTTGACAAACACTAGCACTAACGATACCACTGGGGTGAGATAGAGGCTACCAGTTGTCTGTAAAAATTATACCACTGTATCACAATTAAGTTGTCAAAAATGCTACAAGTAGCACCTTTAATTTCACTGTTATTTCACTCACTAGATGTTAGCACATTGAGAGAAAGCATACGGATGACGGTGTTCATCATAGATATCACTGTCCCACTGTTATCACCCGACCTATGGCCAGGCACATGATTCTGTACCAAGTCGTATCCAACAACATCTTCCTTAGGACACAATGGGGGTCTGTGGTCTATTTGGGGCCCTTGGTGTTAAAAGGTTTGGGAACCACTGCACATGCACATGCTCCCAACAAGACAGAGGTCCACAACCTTTGAGGGCCTTTCAAATAGGTTTTTCTAATCCTTACATACTGTATGCCATCCTGTGAGCTCCCATATGTCTGTGTGGTTATATTAATACTACTAAAACTAACCTACTCCTTCCATGATCAGAAGCTATCAAATTCTCTTCACTCTTTAGGTGCGTGACTTTGTGTTCCTGGGACAAGAGGCTCATGGGATGGATCTCATCTTGGTGCGGTCTCCAAATCTCAGAATCTATTTCCATCCCTGACCAGAAAACCCGACTGCTTATATCACCAGCTGCAACCCGATCTGCTGTAATGCTTTCGGGAAACAAACAACAGACTGGACTGACAGACCCTGGTGACCTAGTGGTGGTGGGGGGGAGGCATGAGAGAGAGAGAGGGAGAGGGAGAGGGAGAGGGAGAGGGAGAAACCTGTTGACACTGTGAAGGGGTTCAGACAGTTGGTTTAGCATGCTGTAAATAAGCACATCGTCTGTCAACACAGTGGCACGGCGCAATGAGCTGTGGTGCGGTGGGGTGCAGATTTAAAAGCATCTGTAATCGCCAGCTACAATACAAACTACGCTGTCAGGGAGAGAGAGAGAGAGAGACAGAGAGGCAGAAAGAGAGGGGGAGAGAGAGAGAGAGAGAGAGAGGACAAGCATCCACACCAAAAGAAAGGGAGCGACAGAAGAGAAGTATCTAGAAACAAAGAGCAATCACCACATCACAGCCGCGCTAGAGGACGAACGGCTCTCCGCTTGCAACATTTTCCACTTTCCAATCCTAGCGTTGTGTACTTGCGGTGTGGCGCCAGGCACGGAAAGGGATAGGTGGGCCGCAGCAGAATAAAGCGGTAGTCGACGGGAGTGTCAAACACGAGTGTCTCAGACAACGACTCAGGGAACCTTCGCTCACTCACTGCGGAAACGCTGCGGTTGTGTTCCTCCAGTACCTTCGCATCGCACTGTGCAGATGACAGAGCAATTACCCTTCAAAGCACAGTGCAGGAGACTTCCCAGCAACCTCAAATCACTGACACTTACAGTAACACTTTAGGCTGAATACATGGCCACCGCAATTGCACTTACATCTTAATGACAACCATACGGTGTAAAGAGGCTCCATTATAAAGTCATCACAAGGGTGTCCCGTTTTTCAGTTGAGGAGATTCATTCCAAAACGCGATGTCCTCTGTGGAAAAAAAGCAACACTACTCTTATAAAATGATTGAAAGCACAGTATTAAACAATTATAATTATTATATTTAGCAAAGGATAGTTGGTAACTTAGGTCATAGCAGATTTTTCCATAATGGATACATGGTGATTTAGAAATGAACACAGACTTACTGTAACTCCATGGAAAGTCACTAGCATGCAAAGATGTGTAGCACTTGTTCCTATTTGAACTAAAAACACTTGTCCTATTTACTGATCCCTATTGAAACTAAAAGGCCTGACATACACAAGACTAGTAAGATGTTAAGCTATCATAGTTAGTTTCGTCCAGAGATGACAATCGTTTTGCCAGTAGACGGAGGGAATACCAAGTGTGATACACAAATGGAAATCAAATGATAGGGCAGATCCTATGATTCTGTTCTACGGTTCTACGGTGGCCCTGAGGTGCAAAGGAAATGAACAGCTCAGAAAACAACAGCAAATCAAACCGGAAAGAGAAGGTACTGATTGAACAACGAATCCTCGTCGCTGATTGGACGAATTGTCTGTCTGTCTGGGTGAAGAGGGAAATCCACTATACCCCAAAACACCCACTGCAAGACTTCGGCGTGGGTATAAATGAACTGTTTTTCACAATAAGGGCAATGCATGTTTTGGTTGTCTTTCCCTGGTTTTTTCAAGTTCTAGTGTCTTTACAACTTGATCGCTCTTCCACTGCTTTACGCGTGCAGAATAGCTACGTTCGTTCCTCCCTGACTGATAGACAGTTTCTCCAATCAGTGACGAGGAATCATTGTTTAAAAAGTACCCACCCTTTCTGGTTTGACTCACTTCAATGTGTTGTGTTTTCTGACTTTGTTGTGTTTTCTGCTATCTATATCTATTCTTGAACAGTTTGATTTTCGACTTTGATTCTGCTGCTGCAATGATGGAATTTCTCCTCAGGGACAATTCTCATCTGATCTGATCTGATCTGATCTGATTTAATCTCAGAGTTTAATGAGATATAGTCTTGCATTTATAAATATCATGGGATCAACATATATGTACGGAGTTCACCCTGGACATTTAACTGAATGATCATTTTTAGAAAGATACTAACAGCAAAGGGCCCCTATACCGCCCTCTAGTTATATTAGATTTTTTTATAGTAAAACCATAGAAGATTTTTTTTTAAAAATACTATAAAGAGTGAAGAGGTCCCTCTAAGCTCACCATTGAGAACCACAGACCCTCTGTAAGTCCCTGTAGAAATATTATCGGTATATTATGGTGAAGTTCCTTCCAGACTGTGGTATCCTGCTAGAGTGTGAACATCAGTGTAGTGAGACGTGTCGGTAGCTGGCTACACACTTCAGCTGTCTGTCTGTGCATTCCAGTATCCAGGTGTTGGCCAGCCACCGGAATGGGAAAGCTACTAGAGCACCACCTGTTCACAACAATTAGACTCACACCCATGTTTGAAGAATACGCGAGACCTGTAACTTTAACGGGTTTAATTATACGACTTTTAAACACGAAAACAATGTGCCTCCACTGTGCCTGGTTTAATTGACTACTCGTTAACACTGGTGCCACTGGAAAGAGCCGAGTAAAAGCGCATCGTCTAATGTTGCCTTGATGTGCTGTCGGAAATGTGGTAATTGTGAGGTGAGCGCCCATGGACGGCACAACAAAGTGTTTAGGGCTCGTGCTCATGCTATTCAGACTTTTTCAAACTGCCACCGCTTTTTACGTGAAAGTTAACGGGGAGTGGCCACAAAGCAGAAAAGACGCTTCATTTTAGACGAAGCAGAGCGCTTTAAACAGCTGGGGAAAGCTCAAACTTTTAGAGGATACCACATGATGTGGACTGCAGTTATTTTGAGATGACTTATCTTTTGAAAACATGTTTTTATGCCTGCTTTCACTTGAACGATGGTCTGTATTTGCTGTTTTAGTTATCCTATGCATTTGACCTTTTGTTTTTAGCACAGGTTGTATTGAAATGTTTTACAGGTATATTGGTTAGTAAGTTGGTATATTGGGTTGGTAGCATATTACTAACCCTAACCAGGTTCCTAAGCCCTATTTTTCACCCCTTACACTAACCAGGGTTCCCTACACGCCCCAACTTTTGTCACATTGGTTCATGCCTTTATCTTTTGTATCATTTGTTTTATCATTTTCATTTATTTATTTACTTTTTGTTCACGTTACTGTTTTCTATATATTGCTTTCATTATTGTTATCTTGCAAAGCACTTTGTAACATTGTTTTAAGAAGTGCTCTATACATAAAGGCTATTATGCAGAAATAATAAGTACTGTATGTTTCTAGATTCAGTCTGTACTTTTTTAGTTCTAACACATGTTTTAAATGAATTAATTCTAACGCAAATCATACGCCTGATGCTCATCTTCATTCTAACACTGCATCAAAAACCATTTTCTTACAGCGGTTTTGTTATTATTTCCGACCAAAAGCATATGAATGCCCCGGCAAGCCACATTTACAACATTTGCAACTCTGAAACGGGCGTCTACGAGGGGGACCTGAAAGCAGCATTAGTTTGTCGGCTGCCAAGAGAGGAGAATCGCTTCTTCTTCTTTTTTATCTACGCGTGGTGAATGATGCTGTGCGCTGATTGGCTGGCGCCGGCTGACTTGGTCCTTCATCCTTGCAGCCCGACTCTCACCGAGCAGTGCTGAGTGCTCAGTCAGCGCTTCTCCCGGTGATCCCCGGCACCAATACCTGCCGCTCAGCACAGACTCATGAGTGCGCCTTGCCCCGGTGCGCACCACCGGCTACAACCTGTCGACTTCACCCCAGTGACCAGAACGGAGAAACCGAGCGTTGAAATCAAAGAAATAAGCAATGCGTGCAAATATCATTATGCGCTGCCGCAGGTTATTACCACTTTTGCGCTCTCTTAGGAGGTAACGGAGGAGGTGTAAGCTTGCATGCCATCATCATGGATTGCTTTTTTCTTCTGATATGGACTTTACCCATCCCGCTGGTCGGCTGCACGCCAGTCAAACTGCTGTCTACGCTCCTGTCCTGGAATATTATCAAGGCATGTGGCATTTAATTAGAAATACATGCACTCATTTCCAACACATGCACTTATCTTGTTTGTTACTTTCCAATATAAACTACGTTAACAACAATCTATCTTGCTGCATATACATTGCTATTACACACGTTGAAAAGCACCACAAATGAGTGTAGTCCCAAATTAAACTCATGCAAGTTGATATTTTTCTATATTCATCACTCTTTTCGTTTCCACTCCTTCCAGCGCTTGCAACCTGTTGCTACCTGTCCATTTATTTTTTTGCAGACGCTGCATATTTACTGCTCACATTCCGCTCACATTGTTTCGGCCAGCTACTCTTCCAGCGACACCCACGGATTAAATCACGGTGAGTGGCGTTCAAGGCCAGTGTTTGTCTTTTTTTTTTTTTAACATCTAGGACATGTTACCATGCATTACCTGCACTGTGCAAGTATTTCGCCAAGATGACGATGTCACGCCCGATGTGCGTGTGATAAATGTCAATAATGGGTCAGTCAAAATCACCAGGTATAGATAGCTCCCAAAGTGGGGACTTCCAGGGGGTCCTTGAAGGGGATTCCAGGCAAATCCCAGGAAAAGTAGGTATATTCAATTTCAGTGTGATTTCACTCCCTAAAGACTATAAATGAAAGGATTACTGTTTTGGTCAGAGGTCCACTCTCTCCACATAGTCATATAGTCATTCCTTAGATGGGGTTCCTCCGCGTAAAATCTTGCCAAATTCGGTTCCGTTGTTTAATGTTCATCTATTTCTTGAGATGACAAAAGTTTGGGACCCCCTGGTATAGCTACACCATAGAGCCTTTACCATGTGCTGGGAGCGCACACTCTAAAAGGCTATGGACGCGTATCCAATGAGTGCAGCGCAAACAGAGGGATTCCCCGCTGGCTGCTTCGTCCTATAGAAGCTACGGG
>OOFE01000798.1:2511-15326 GCA_900323365.1 Monocentris japonica | reverse complement strand
TACTTCAGGAAGGACACAGCCCCACCCAACCCCATCCTCCTGTGTGACTCCCCAGTCAACGCTGTGGAATCTTTTCGCTTCCTGGGTACCATCATCACTCAGGACCTCAAGTGGGAGCCGAACATCAGCTCCCTCACCAAGAAAGCCCAGCAGAGGATGTACTTCCTGCGGCAACTGAGTAAGTTCAACCTGCCAAAGACAATGATGGTGCACTTCTACACCTCCATCATTGAGTCCATCCTCACCTCCTCCATCACCATCTGGTACACTGCTGCCACTGCCAGAGACAAGGGCAGACTGCAGCGTATCATTTGCACTGCTGAGAAGGTGATTGGCTGGAATCTGCCATCCCTCCAGGACCTGTACGCCTCCAGGACTCAGACGTGCAGGGAAGATTGCGACCGACCCCTCCCACCCCGGATACAAACTCTTTGAAACACTGCGGTCCATCAGGACCAAAACCTCACGCCACAAAAACAGTTTCTTCCCGTCAGCAGTCGGCCTCAAGAACAAGGCCCTGGACCCCCACTGACACGGACTCTTACCACCCCCACCCCCCACACACACACACGCAACTTGCACATATTTCCCACTTGCACCTTATTGCACACTTCTCTTGTCTTGTTACATGTTTTGTCTTTTTTTTATAATTTATTATGTGAATTTGTGTTTTTTTTTAGATTTTATATTTTTGACTTGTTCCTTCTTATATTTTTGACTTGTTTTTCTTCTGATAAATCTTGCACCATCAGACCAAGGCAAATTCCTTGTATGTGTAAACTTACTTGGCAATAAATCCCCATTCTGATTCTGAAAGACTTTCCAGGCCTAACTAGGTCAGGCTGATAAGACAATCGAATTTATGACACAATCAATTAATCATTTATGATAAATGAGATTTTTTCCAGGGCCCCTATAGTTCGCCATATCTAGTGAAGGCCATATGTGTCAATGGCCAAGTACAACACAACAGTACTTGACAGTATTTCAGTCAGTAGGCCAGTCATCAGACACTTAACCCCTAAATACCAAATGAGGTGCCCCCCTTGAGAGGTGACTGGCTTCCCTTGGTGCCCCCTCATCCTCAATGGGTCAGAGTGCTGTCAGTCTGGCTCATTGACTCATGCACACCCACCCACCCACAGTTTCTCTCGGAGCAGTCACCTTGAGGCTGCGGTCAGTGCGTCCGTGGCTGAAGATGGACACGGCACAGGTAAGTGGTGGAGGCCAGCGGGGCGATGGTACCAGGACCAGAGCCAGCAGCAGTCTGTAGATCCACACAGACAACACACTAACATTAACCACTACACCAAGCTACACTCATTTACATTAGAGAAAGTTGGTTCATATGGGCTGATTTCACATACTGGTTTCTTCCTATCCAAATTTTTCCTCTCTTTGGTTATATATTGCATATATATTGATCATTTTTATAAGTTACTGCACTTATTTCAGATTTTCCTTGTCTCAATAAGTGTTACAGCTGTTAAGTAACACACTTTTTTAATACTGTAACCCAGACCTTGCACTTCCATTCATACATTTCTATTTCAGTGGTGTCTTTATATGATCCTCTTTTGCTCTATTCTTACTTAGTTTAATTTAATCTGAAGGAGTCAAGAATTTGAATTCATGGATGTGATTGGCAATTTAAAGTACAAAAGAGTAGGAAATAATACAGTAGAAATGAATGACAAGCTAAATGTAAATACCTGTATAGTTCTCGTCGAGTGGGGGCGCCGCTGTACTGACCGCTGACCCCCCCTGCAGGGTCACATGCAGCACTGCTGCTGGTCTGCTGCTGCTGTAGACGAACACACAGCGGCAGGACGACGTCTTGGAGACGCTGGGGGGTGGGCAGAGGAAAAAAAGCTCAGAAAACACTGAATGATGCCTCGTTAGACTGATATTTCTACTTAATATGTTGGTCGGTTGTGCATGTTTATTTGCTCTATGTTCTATTTTTCATTGCTGTATCCTATTACTATTTACTGCTGCAATGGCCCAATTTCCCCACACAGGGATCAATAAGAATTTTATCTAATAAGAGGGCGTGCAAGCTGCAGTTGATATTTTCAAATCCTGTTTTTTTGGCTAGCTGTATATTCAATGAAAACCAAAGCATCAGCAGCTAGGACTGTTGAATACCTGGTTTGGGTCATTATGTATAGCCAGTGAGGTTATCGGTGTGATCCAGGTACAACTAAGTGGACTTTTGAGAGGTCTGTGGTAAGGACGGCCAATGCCAAGCTGTCATGTTACCCCATGAGAGGGCAATTTGTGCTTCTGACAGCTGAAAATCTTAGTCAGAGGACTGGGGACATATTTCCACTACTATTAGACTAATTTTCACATGAAATGATGCAGTACCTTATGCCTTCATAAGAACTTTGGATTGTACACTGATGAGACTTTTCTTTTATTGCACTTGCATTGCCTCCTTGTCTGTCTTGTTTGTTTGCATGATATATGTTGTGGTCTGATCTGTGTTTTTTATGCTATGTATTTTTATTATGCTTCTGCTGTGCATTTAAAATCTATACACTGTTTGCAAACGAAATTTTGCTTACAGGACTCAGACGTTTGAAGTGAATATTTTCTTATTATATAGGGAAGTGCGATAACATTTTTGTTAAACCGCTGTATAGATGTCAAGAGTTGTATCTGGCTGCTGTTAACACTGAACACACAGCCAGAGGGAAGGAGGACGATGATGGGAGAGACGGTGGAGAGAACACACACATACCTTGTGTATATCATCCTTCAGCAGTGTACCACTGGTCAATATAATCTGTCTCAGTGCTGGAAAGAAGAAATGATCAGTGTCACTCCACTAGATTTAAGACCAGCTCAACTAACTATAGGCCCGCATGTCTGTAAATCAACCACATACTTAAAACGGGATGTAATCAACTTCAGACGTCTTACCTCTGAGGGCCGACAGGCAAGTGTCCTGATTGGCCAAAAGGTCTCCTTTCCTCTGGAGTGAGGGCCCACCTCCATCCGTAGCCAATGCCTTCATCCGCCGAGGGCCGGGCTTCCCTCCTGAAACTAGCAGATCGGCTGACGGACCGGCCTTGAGCTGGAGGAACAGTCCCACACAGAGGGGGAAAGGTATTCATGGAGACACTGTTTACATGCTGCTGCAGTGTTATGCTGCATTAATGTCATATGGGAAAGATGGTACATACCAGCTTCCTGCTACAAAATTCCATTCAACTCCATGTTAAGCTGGTAAATACTCCTAAAAAATGCTATTTACCTCAGCTTTCAGCTGGGAAATACTACCAGCCTTGGGACTGACGTCATTCTGTAGTCAAATGTAGGGAATGATATATAGAGGTCATGTCATGTTGTAGTTCATTATGTAGGTACCCTGAAGGGTCATGAAGAAGCTCTGGTATGTAATTTTGTTGGAACTAAGAATCGCTGAACAAAATATTCAATTAATGCATTGACCGAGCTACTTCCTGGTATGTGAACGCACTACGCACCAACCTAGAGCATGCTTGTGTGACTTCTACCGTACTGTCTGGTGTACGAGGGCACACTAAATTTCCCTTATGCAGGGTTCTTAGGGCTCTAGAGGCCTAAACAGCGCATACCATAATTGTCCTAAGCACAACACATTGCAAAAAGTGTTATGCGAACAAATGAATGAACACAGAGCAGTCGTAGGTGCTCCAGAGCACCTACTAACGCAAACCACGGGCGGGCAGCTTTTTATGGCATGAGATCTATATTTCAACAACAACAAAAAAAACCTCAGTACTATATTTTAAACAGTTTCTTATTGATCTATGTGTTCCACTTAAGAATAACAGCTGCATTGCGCTTGAGTATAAAGTAAGCATACTGAGTACTGCACAAAATAACTGGTTCTGCAGAAAGCCTGTGTACACCTATTCCCACTGTAAGCCCCATGTCACAGGTTCGACAATTCGATCTATTCTCACTTGTCAATTAGTATCGCTGGTTGCTTCGTGTTGCGCCCCCATGTTTCTTAATTTTACTTCAGAATTTCTTGTGAAAATGATGTAGTGCTCCCTGCCTAGTTTGCACAATGTTCCTCACAATGAGGAAGTTAAGGGTTAGTATTAGCGTTAGTTATGTGTGATTTGTAACCATGAAAGGATGAGTGTAACTTAATGAGTATTTATTTTCGAGAGATGTGCACATCCCTGGAAAATAACACACACTGAATATCCAGTGTGTGTTATTCAGTGTGTACAAAAATGTACAAAGTCTAAATCAGATTATGGACAAAAAGCCTCACTTCAATCACGCTTTGCTCCCTACGGTTCTGATTTTCTATGATGCATATCTTTATCAATCCTGTCAGTGAGGGTAGAAATTGTCTCAGTTCAAATGTTGTCGTGTCAGTTAGGCTAGCTCCACCTTCCTGGCTGGTAGAAGTAGCTGAATGGAGCCATGCTGCCTTCCGCTGAACTGGACTGGCCTTTACTTTCTTTTCAAACAGGTGGTGGGATTTTTAAACGTCGCCGGAAGCCCCTCTAGTGGCTGGTCAACCCCTGATGCCTACTCACTTTGACAGACTCCGCCCCCGGAGTGATGTCACCCAGCAGGTGGCCAAACAGGAGTTCTGAGTGGGTGGAGTTTCCTTGAAGGATGCTGGCAGAGGCTCCACCCACCTGCACCCAGAGCTCTAAGGTTCTGTAGACCGACACCCGCACTGAACTAGGGGATGATGAGGGGGAGAGACACATTAGAAACAAATGGGTCGAGCGTGTAGCAGGGAATATTTAGACAGCGAGTCATATCAACTATCAGCAATCTGTCCCTGTGATTCAGACCAGAGCAAACCCTGATGTTACCTGAAGGCTCTCTGCTGTCCCAGGCTGGCTTCAGGTAGTGGCGTCCAGGCAGAGAGGGTCTGGGAAAACAGCCTCTGTAGTACAGTGGAGTACTGAACCATGCCGCTACGCACACTGCAACACACACACACACACACACACACATTACAGAACACTGCATCTGTACCGAAACAATTTACAACTGAAACAGTTACAAGTCTGCAGTGTGAGGAAAAAATAAAACTGACGCGACATGGACTTTCCTTCGATGGTTTGCGTCTAACCCTAACCCTAAGGGAATTGTTACATCCTTATTTGTGATTGATTTTGAATCCTTATAGATTTTAAACCTTTTCATTTTTCAATTAAATTTGTAAAAAAAAAAAAAAAAAAATAAAAAAATAAAAAAGTTAAAAAATAAATAAATTGATACATTTTTAATTCAGGCTGCAACACCACAAAATGATGAGGAAAAAAAACCCAATGGAGTTCAATACTTTCTGAAGACACTGTATAAACATATGCAACTAACAGTTTACACAAGAACACGTTAAGCAGAATGTTATGGTGTGTGTGTCAGTACGTACACTGTGATGAGAGCTGACAGGACCTCCAGGGTGTTGGTGTGTATGGTGGGTAGAACCAGCAGCCTCAAATTCCCATCTCCTGTTACAATCTAACACGCACACACACACGATATATATATATATATATATAAAAATAAATAAAACTGTACAACTGAAATGTAATACTTAATTAAATCACCAGTTTTCTGCAGTGTGTGTGTGTATATACTCACTATGCTCTTTGAACTGACAGCAAAGGCTCTACACACCAGGTTGAGTAGTGGTCTGACTGGCAAACGGACGGCTGAGGCTGGATCCACTCTGACAGAAACAAGACCAACAAACAAACGGAGCACACACAAGTTCTTCATCATCAGACAAACGTTTCCAATGAAATTATTGTTATTCTTTGAACCTTGGTTTTTTGACACACAGCACATAAATTGAAGTGAATGGGTCAGAGGCATTTGATGTCACTTGTGTAAAAAAAAGTTTCGGAATTAATCTGCCATTGGAAGCAGTTCATTTGACAAGTTTTTGTCATCCTGCTACAATTTCAATATGGTCGAGGTACTTCCAATGCATTTGCCTACCAGAAAATGTGAACATGTCCATAATAATTCCTTGTGTAGCGCAGGAGTCTTTCACACTCTAAGCCAATGCCACGTGAACGCTACATGTACATTACACCTAAATCAAGACATCGAGACGTCATCTTAGAGCTTTGGTCAGATCTTATAGGTCTTGGTCTGACACTCTAGAATATTGTTGGCCATGGAACCCATTTTATCCCACCGGTAACAATAGTGACCAACAAAAACTTGTGGACTTTTCATATTCTACATCACTTGTGCACGTGTTGACACATTTTTCATGTGTAGTGTATCTTTAAGCTGTATGGCTAGTTTTATGTGATTAGTGAACACGGTCACATAACCACACTTGTTTACTTCCTGCATGCACTTTCAGGATTGCTGTACAAAAAGGAGGTTAGTACAATATAACAATCAACTATCAAGAAATTTTTTGGTGGATATATCTTTAAAAGGGTCTAGTTTAAATATGTTTCATCAAAATTATTTGATTTTGATCTTGTGTTATATGCATGTTTCAAGTCTATTTTGGGAATACAGAGGAAAATATTGATAAAGGGCAAAACATGTGCCATGAATATGAATTTTCAGACTCAAGCACATGTACAGTTCCAGTCTTTTTTCTTTCTATTCAACTAGGCTGATTAAGTCAGGTTCTGGACATACTAAATCAAGATGGTCCCAAAGAGACCCACAGCAATATTGCAATCAAACCCCAGTCTGAAAAGAAGGCTAGGGATACTAAGTGACTGTGACAGTGATGGATGTGATATAGATTATGAGGGAGAACCAAGCCGCATGCCGGCACCACTTCTGAATGCAGCTGCGGAGATTTTTGACCAACAAAATAGGCCCAGAGATGGAGGTAGAAGATGACAGCAGTGTGTACTCTGCTCTTCCTGTACCCCTAGAGCCACCTCCTAGCACCAGACCCAGGACAGGGGAGTCCAGGAAGTGTACTAAGAGTCCGAAAGCTGTGTCCCACTGCCATACCTAGGACTAAGAAGTTCAACAATATATTTGGGCAGGACCCCTGAGCCACCTCCCAACTCCAAACCTAGGGCTGGAGGGTCCACCAAGACATCTGGGGTACCGAATGAGCAAGTGATACTCACAATATATCAGCTCAATATCCATGCAATCAAAAGAGAAGCTGCAGATTGTCAAAAATAAAGTGTGTACCTTTAAAAGATCAAAGAGGTCAGCAGCAAGCAATATTCCAGAACACGTAATAAAGTACGTTCATAATACTGTTATTGCTGCTGTTCAAATCTGTATTTGCTTTTAGCATGCCACTTTCTGGCTTCAAAAATCTTTTTTGTCTTATCCTGTTATCTTGCACTATGAATATTTTGTCTTTTTCGAAGAATTCTATGATGTTGTGTTTATCTTTTGTTACATTAAATAAGCATTTTTTTTAAAATGGTGTTACTTGCATTATCTTTTGTAGGGACACTTTTATGTTTGGTCACAACTGTGACTGGCGGAATCATACAAACACAATAATAAAATAACTTTTCTACTAAATCTTTAAAAAAGCCATACAGATTATTTAATGAGGTCACAACAGGCATATGACGTGCAAAGTGGCGTGCCTGGGGAAAGAGGAAAAAAAACAAAAAAACAAAAAAAAAAATCGGGAACAAATACTGTGTGTGTGTTCTACCTAAGTGTGTGTTTGAGTGCCAGGCAAACGGCGGTATATCTGTGCTGGAGCTGCAGCAGCAGGAGCGGATCCGATTGGTCGAGAGGAGGGAAGGGTAGCTCCGACCCTGGACCTTCATACTGCACCGTCCCATCTGTGACAGGAAACCTTAATCAGCACTTAAACTCAAAATGGGTCATCGCAGCAGCAAACAATGCAATACAGGTGAAAATAGAATGTGTTGAAGAGAATACAACAAATAATTACATCAAAAACAACATATTAAAGTTGATACAACATAAAGATAGTGTCTTCGTCAATCTAAAAGGTACTTCTATTGACTTGCTATGCTGACTACTGACAGATTTAAAGGTTAACGGATGTTTGCAACCAGTTTCTGATATATACGCAGGGTGTGTAAATGTGCATCGTGGCTCTCCACATTAGACTTAGGCAGAGGTGCATCATTAACTGTTCAAATTATCTGGCAGACAGATAGAACAACATATTATTATGATGGTATAGGCATGCCTATTCACCAAGTATGAGACTGACCTAAACAAGACCCCATACTACAAACTACGTGAGCCTAAGTGTAGCATTCTTCATGTACCAGGGGAAAAAAAGATGAAAACAATATGTGCAGTATATGAAATAACATTTTATGTTGGGCCGAAATTGCCCTTCAAAAAGTTTGATATTCAAAAAGTCTTGGAAGACCAATACTGATATTTTGGATTGAAGCTGCTGGTGGACAATATGTTGTCTTTTAAGTCTGATGAAAATGTTATCCTTGTCAGGGTGGAGACCATGGGACACTGAAACTCTCCACTGAAACCCACTACTACCACTACTACTACAAATAAAACATATTTGTGCTTACTTGTGGAATCTGATCAAAATACCTCATTAGTATCAGTTCAGGCTAAGGGCTTTCCACAGACCACCAGTGCAGTATTGATCAATTCTACAATAAATATGTAATCAATCAAACTGCACCATATCCATCATATAAGAGGTGGGCAACACTGACAAGGTAAGATCTCATTTTTAGTAAAAGGATAACATCAGACCCATATATTGGTCTAACCTTGGCCGTGAAGAAAATTACAAAGCTCGTTGATAGCAAAGCGTACCTGATTCCGAACCCTGGTAAATCTGAGCCAGCATGCCATTGGCTGAGGCCAGCAGGCAGTGAATCTGATTGGCCCAGCCTTCCGCTCTGCTGCCGCCCACACCTCTCTCCAACAACCCCCCCAGGCAGGGAAGGCGAGCATAACACTGACATGCCATCTGAAAGAGAGAGAAAAAAAAATACAACCAATCAATATAGAAATATAGAGAAATTTCAGGACAGGGGACAACATAATGAAACAAGTCCTGAGAATATTCTTGTAAACACTCATAATTACAAACCTCTTGTGTTTTCTTATTGGAACTGTCCATTTTAGAGAGGAAATAGGCTCCCAGTTTGTCCTGTGAGGGAAAACAGCACATTTATTATATCATCGCAAAGTGGCATGTCTTTTCTAAACACTAGACATTGCTGGTAATGAGTGAAATCATAGTATAGTGGGAAAGTCCTTCACTTCTCTCAGGAAACAGACTCTAGACAAGGCGCCCTCTTTTGATCTATTCTTATTATATCCTATTTTACGTTTCTGTATTCTGTTACCATTTGCTGCTGCAGAAGCCCCTTTTCCCCCACAGGGACCATTTAAGTTTCAGCTAATGGAATCTTTCCTTTCAATTTGTGACCAATCTCTCTCTCACCCACCCTGAGGGATCCACAGGCTCTGGGGTAGTATGTTATACAGGCAGTCATCCCCTCCATGGCCGCCAGCTCACACTGATGAGGGAACAGCAGGGAAAATACTTGTTAGTGGCACAGGGAGAGCTCTCGGAAACAGCATTCAGACCACGTGATGCTAAAATTGTCTGTTGAAATCAATACAAATGTAATTCTTCAAGGAGGTGCAGGAGCTCCTCTGAGCAGGGTGGTTAAGGTCACTGCCAAGTATTAAACTTCATGTACATTTTGACTATCACAACCAAACTTGGTATTTAGCCAAAGGGTTTGAGCTACACTTTATAACCATTTTCCAACCAATTTGAGGGAATACTTGGAAATTTGGGGAATTATTCAACAGGAAAATGGTCAAAGTTAAATGTATTGAATATCAGCACACAAAAAAAATAAGCTATTGGCATCTTCAAACCAATATACCAAATATATACCAACCAAATATTAGTATCAACCTTCAAAAACTCAGATGGGTTGATGGGTAGGGATTATCTTCTATTATCATGGGACATTTCTGGCCACTGTTTGTCAGACACCAGATGATGCTTGACCGTCAAATGAAAAGCCTGGAGTCTGGTTTTGTTTACGTTGCTATGACAACTTCCTCTCCCTGTGAATATGGCGTGCCATATATCTGCCGTTCCTTCTGAAAGCGCCAAATGGCAGCCACCATTACAAACCCCCGTCCCTGCCATATTCATAGTTAGTCTCTCACCTCTGCCTTGAGGCCCAGCAGAGAGGTGAGGATGCCCAGGATGGAGTTGAGGCCGACCTCCCTGGCTAGCTCAGGTAGCTGGGCTGAATACTGCAGTAGGTCCTGCAGAATGCTCACTGCTAACTGGATGGTCTGAACAGGAGCCTGAGACTGTAGAACAGCATGGGGGGATGGACAGAGGAGAACGAGGTAGAAAGATGAGAGGAGAGTATGGGGAGGAGGGATTGGAAAATAAATGAGGCTAGTGACATTGTGATAGTGATAGTGAGGAGTGACTCTAGGTCTTCTGTTAGCCTCAGGAGGCTGCAATTTCTTTTTCTTTTTCTCACAGAGCAAATTCTAAGCAATGGTATCTTACTGGGCTCATCCCCATCTTAATATTTTTAACATCTTCTCAAGTGCCGAAGAAGAATATTGTGCAGCTGACTACCAAAACACAACACTGAATGATTCAGGTCATTGGTGCCTACATGGGATTAATAAAGGATCGATCTAATCAAACAGAATTTGAGGAAGAGAAAGACAGTGCTGTGTGCAATGCCATAAGGGAAACATATCTCATTACTGAAACTTTTTGGGCAAGCCCCCTGCTTTTATGTAAAAGAGTCAGTTGGGACCAGTAGGGGGGAAAAAAGCTCCTTTTTGTTTGTGTATTATATTGCAGGTTTGACCAGGTCACGTCCTCCTTTCAATATTTGAAAATAGATGCTCTATTATTCTTTTACAACAGGGATTAACTTTACCAACCACATGATGCAGCCAGCAGTAAATGGACATTAAAGGGATAGTTTACAGGACAATCAGTTGTTAATCGAGATAAAAAGAAATGAATCAATCACAACAGTCGCTTTCTAGTAGTTTTGACAGGCTTTTACATTCCTTATTATGGCATGGTACAATAGAAAGCATGTTTGTTGTTGGATGGTGACCCACTTATAACTCCCCCTATAAAGCTGACAATATAAAACATAATAACCTGTCCACTGTCAAACAATAAATAATAAGATCCATTACCAGTGTTTTCTTCAAGCACACTGTAAAAAGAAGCCAGCTCCGTTCCACTACAGGTCTTTATTATTGAGCATTTTTTATAAAAATTGCGTGATTTACTTTGTAGTTTACAATCTACGCAGATCTTATGTAATTTACTGCTCTGGAATTCAATGTGATGTGAATATTGTGTAATGACAGGCAATGTGGAAATGGCATATGGGATTCCTCGCTGTGTTGAAACACCAACAAAAGTCTGTGTCTTACCTGTATGACCTGCTGCAGTGAGCGCAACCAGGAGAGGCAATGTTGCTGGAACAGATCACTGGAACTGTCCTTAACTAGCATGGAGAGCAGGCAGAGCCCCTCTAACCTACACAGAGAGAGAGAGAGAGAGAGAGAGAGAAGAGAGGGGGAACAAACCACTCTGAAAAACACCCATCTCAGACACTTTCCACCGTCTTGCATGGAGAGAAAATCACACCAAACTCCATTCAAATATCTGACAGTGTAATGTGTCCTTGCTGATCGGCAATGTATGATTGAAGAGTGGATCCCAACAATCCAGAAAAGATATTGATTCGTCTTTTGTATGTACTTGTGCTGAAAGGCAAGGCTACATTAAATTTATATTTTTTAAGGGTCAATGGCAGTGTGCATAACATAATGGTAAACATATATGACAAAGTAGATAATGTTAACATTAATAACAATGTAATAATATTTGTTATATTATGATAATAAATGTATTTTTCTCACTTTGTCTTGCTCGAGCCCAGTTTGGCATTGCTGAAACCCACGAGACCCCCGACGGTGTTCGCGCCCTGTAGAGTGATAAACACTGACGTTAACATTGGTGACATAAAACAGCAGTCCTGCAACAACACCACAGCTTCTGTCACGCGACATGATGCTGTAGCTCCAGATGTAAGCTCAGAGAACAACAAAGCCACCCTGCAGCTGCTACAGCGCACTGAGCGGAGGCTAACAGCTAGCTACCCAGCTAACCTCATCCTCCGGGCCTCTACCTGTGTCGGGAACACGCCATGTTCTCTGTAATTCGCCAGCAGAGCAGGTAAATACTCGGGACGCTGCTCCTTCAGAACGGACACCAAACCCTCCGTTAGTCGCATATTGGAGGGGCCATGCAGCCAACTCGATGTAGCCATGTTTCCTCTCGGCGACGCTATACATCATCACTGCGCGACGGCGTGACGTTATTTTTGCGAGCTGTTAATTGTTGTTCCAGTTTCCTGCCGTTGTCGAGTTGCACTGACCGATCTGATACACATCGACTGTATCATGTGTTAATAAATAGCATTGCAAACTATAACGGTGTTTTCGGGAGCTACTGACTGTAAAGCTGATAGAACTGTTATCTGGCTACTGATGGCTAACGAGCGGCTTCGAGCTCTAGAGGAGGTGGAGAAGGAGATAGCGATGGTCCTCCAGTGTGCCGGTAAGGATTTAGCAGAGAGCGTAGCCACTTATTTAATTGCATCAGTGTGGCCTTTTTTAATGGCTATCTATGTGCACCTGCGTTATTTGTAGTTAATTGTTCGTGCGTAATTTACCTAGTGCCCTTCTCTCTTGTACGGAGAGAGGAGTGTGTGTGTGTGTGTGTGTGTGAGTGTGAGTGTGAGTGTGAGTGTGAGTGTGTGTGAGTGTGAGTGAGAGAGAGAGAGAGA
>OOFE01000795.1:4007-15247 GCA_900323365.1 Monocentris japonica | reverse complement strand
GCACGTGCTGCAGGGTGAACTGGGGGCTGTAGCGGGTGCTCAGGCCCATAGTGCCGGGTCCTAGGGTGGCTGTCGCCTCGCTCACTTCTGGGGGAAAGAGAGACAGAGCGGGGGGACGGGGTGCAGATTGGGAGAGGAGAGAGGGATGGAACTTGTTAAACAACAAGAATCTTGAATGTGTTTGACATTTGACAGTATTATATAAAAGGGGTAATAGCAGATAGTAAATTGAAGGGATTCTGTGTAAACTTTAGATATTATTTTAACATATCCCATTGCTCTGGCAAAATTGAGTCTGCAGGCTGAATGAATGCTTATGTAAGGCTTTTTCAGCTGAACTGGAACAAAGTGAGGGCATGCATGGAAAAAATGAACAAAAGAGGGAGCGCACAAAATCGAGTACTGGTACTTTGTTGAGAAAGGTCTACATAGCATACTCCTCTGTGTTTTTCTATTACGCATTCCCTGACTGAGTGCACATGACGTAGCTGCTCTGCTCATAATTCTCCCCCAGCCCCTGCATTGCAGAGCCACAGACACATAAGCTCCCTCCCCCATCCCCTAGCTCCTCTCAACCTATATAAACACAGGCATACACAGAAAGCAATAATGCTAACTGCACCGACTTCCACACAGCTGAAGCGATGACTAAATATACTGCTATTTTTAATACCATTTCTGCTCGGTAACAGACTGTGCTTTAGTAATTGGTTATGGAACTGCTACTGCGTAATGCTTATCAACACAGTGACATTATTTATAGTAGAGAGATGACCTTCAGTATTTAGCACGCCTCATATATGTTCTGTATCTGCACTAACTGTTCCTTCTGTCTAGCTCTATGCTGACATACAGGTTATCTCTATGACCAAGACAGAGCCTTCTCTCCCTGTCTCTGTTCAGTCACACATGGAAAAACTCCACATCACGTCCGGTGCCGTGTCCAAGAGGGGGGAGGTTGTGTGTGTGTGTGTGTGGAGAGGGAAGGAAGCTGTGATGTGTCAATGGCTGAAATAACAATGGAAACAGTGACAACAAATGTGTGGTAACAAATCTTGTCGAGTCTGTCCCTCCACCATTTCGGTGTATTTTTTGTTTGCCTGTCACCGTGTGTGTATATGTGTTGCTTTCAAGACCAATTTGATGTGTATTTTTCCATGTTTGATTACAAGACCTTCCATAGCAACAGCCCAAGGATGAGTCACTGTGTGTGCCCATGTGTCTGCAGTAACTGCAGCAAAAGAGGAATAGGGGAAAAGGGGGGGTTGTGATGTTGCAGCGTTGTGAATGGAGTTTCATATAATCTTTAGTTATGATGGGCACATAATGTGAGAGTTCAATTACTGCATATAGTCCTCTGCTTATTATAAAACATTGTGCATGTGGCTGATGTGTACAGTGGAAACATGCAGCTATGTAATGTTATTGAATGAAACATATCAAATGTAATATTTATATCTGGGCTACTGCAGGTAGCAACACCTCTTGCCTGAACAATGTCTGAAGCTTCCTTTAGATACTTATTAGCACTCTACCACTACAAGTGTCTGTGTGTCTATGTGCCTCCAGCCCTAGCACAATGAGCCCTGGAAACTTCAATGTGGACAGACAGAGCTTTATCAATGAGCGAGTCTAGCTAGATGCCCTCCAACAAACAGGAAACTAGTCTGACCCACCCCTGCCCCCCTCCTCTTCTCCCTCTCCCCTCCTTGCCAAGACAGCCCTGGGGGTGGGGATGGAGTAATGGGTTAGGAAGGAGGAAGAGATAGAATTATTGTGAAAGAGGCAGCCAAAAGGACTAAGGAGAGAATGAAGAGGTATTGGACTCACCGTTGGCTGCAGCCATCAGGGCCTGGAGCTGCTCAGCTTCGGTCGGGGGCTGGGGCCAGGGGCCGGTTCCCATGGCAACCTCGGGTCCTCCAGTTGCCCTGTAACCAAAGGAGAAGAAGAAGAAGAAGTGTCAATAACCAGCAGCCATTTTAAACATCTACAGAGTTTGTGTGTGTTTTATTGACTCCTGGTCGGACAGTTGGTGTTTTATGATGTAAAGGCAAAGCAGCAGATGATGAGGTACACAGCCTGGAGAGAACTCAGCAAGGATAACAAAGAGGATGTACTGTATACAAAGCAAGGTGTGTCTCTTAAACAAACGCCCACACGAAAACACACTTGTTAAGGCATAATGTGTGTGCACAAAGATACGCACACTAGCAAGCTTGTATGTACGCACGTGCACACACCCTAAACCTTGTACAACATTTACACTCTCCCTAGCATGACCACTAGCATTGCACCATGTAGTAAATCTGATTAAATGTTTAATGGTACTACCTTCAAAGGAAATAGCTGGCACGCACACACACACACACACACACACACACACACTGCACGAGGAACACTGAACATTTACATCTGGGCAACATTCATCTTCAAAGGCTTGTTTGTTTAAAGTTGGCAATTTGCACGTGGGGGGAACAAAGGAAAAAGCAGACCTGCAATCTATTACGCTCACCAACTTACATCCATTCCCATACCTTTAACACACCAACACAAGCTCACACACAACTAGGTCACATTGCTATTTTCCTTGCTCCGGTCCTGTTTCCGTAATGTTGATAAAGAAGAAACTTCTACTTTTGGGGTCATTTTGATTGATATTTTATCATCCTGCTATGTCCACATATTAATAAAGGACAGTCAGACAAGCTGAAATATCACTGACAGTCTAAGAAAGCCTGGAGAACCACCGTGGATGCTGCCACTGGAGTTGGTTAAGAGCAAAAACAATACAGATGGTGTTGACTCTGTAACTCCTAACTACTGTCTCAACCTACTAAACTGTATGGCCGTGTGTGTGTGTGTGTGTGTGCACCATAATGGTAATTTAACTATTTCAGTAGTCCTCCTGAGGGCCTGTAGTAGGAGATCATTAGCCCCAGGAGGTGGTGGGTAAAAGGCTCTGGACCAGTAGGCTGGTCCAAAGGGGAAACTCAATGGCACACTAGGGGTTAAAAGGACACCAAAGTCTCGGGTCCTACTTCCTGACTTATATGGGATGCAGTTAAAAAGAAGTGAATGCCTTTCCTTTGGTCTCTCTTTAAACCAATTAAACCGCCCTGAGCAGAATGATCTGGACCAGGAAACTGACCAAAAGATGGTAAGGGAGAAAATGAGGGGAAAAGTGAGAAAGAAATTCTGATCCAAAAACAAGGTTATGTTGGAGAGCAAGGTGCCGGATGTCACTGCCAAAGGACTAAACTGGTTTTCACTTCAGCGCCAGAGAGAGAGGTTGAGGCAGAAGAACATACATGTCCTGTACCAGGCAGCCAATGAGAAACAGACCGGGTTAGAGCACAGTCAGTAGAGTCAGGGCAGCCATTTTGTGCCTCTTCACGTCGCTGAAGATAAGAGGGCATGCTTCGTTTATCCCCAATTAGTGTCCCCCTGCACTTATCACATCCTGTGGTTGCGCTAAGCACTTCCTGTGGTCAGGATTATCACTTCCCGTGAGTAGGCTTGTAAACGGTGGTCCAGAGGGATGACTCTGGCTGGCCAGGCATGACTATCCCTTTTCCTCTGTAATCATGCATGAAGTAGACATCTTATCTATGAGGAAACTTCTCTTCTATGAGGAAACTTCATACGTTAAGCTGTAATACTGCCAATGTCGTACGGTGTAGTTGCCGGTATCTGTCTGGTCTTCATATTCATTTAAAGAGTTTAGTTTGGAGTGCAGAGTTTACTTCATAGACTTGTTTTCAACCTCTAACAGGCGACTGACAAGATCAATCATCAGACAGCAGTCTCCATTGTCTCTTTCCTGGCAGCCTTGTTTCCCAGTTGATAAATCACATGAAAAAAGCCACATGTCTGGCTACAACCATGACTTGAGTCACAGACGTACAACAAAGGCAACACTATATGGTAAGCCGGTCCTCTAGTAGGAGGAGAAAAACACGAACTCTCAGACTCATGGCTATGTGTAGCACACGTACAATGCAGAGCAAATCTACAAAAACACTGCACGCAAACTAAACAGTATCACAATCCCTTCTACGCCACAGCAAGCATTGTGGCCTACGCACATCGATCTACGAACCCCATCAAAATTTCAGGGGGACTAAAAGCTATGGGTAAGGTACATCTACACACAGCACAGCATTCAACTGCAGTGCACTACCTAAACGGTTTTAGCCACTCTCTGCCCTTATCAGCTGATTTCTGATCAGGTCCCACCTCCATGCTTGCCACTGAACAGTGACTTAACAAAACTGAACCTTGGTCAGCTATTAAGGGCAGAAAGTGACCACAATGTCTATTTCTATGTTGATACCTTGTCCCCCTCTTCGGCGTCCATCGTATGTGTGTGGCGTACGGCATGTAGGGACTAAAAACACAACAGGTTATACAGTCTGAAAGAACCATTTAGTATTTGCATTGGCTGCTCCTTAGACTGACTTAGCTACAGTCAGAGAATCTGTGCTCTAGTTCTCAGTGGAAAATGTTAAGTCTGCCACATCCATTTAACATACCAGAGAGGGGAAGTTAGTGTTCTTTTTTATATCCAATGTATCCATAACCCCAGTGGTATTCTGAAATGGCAGCGACTTGTGTTTGTGTATATGTGTCCATGCATGTGTGCCTAGCATACTCCTGACTTGGAGGTTTTTACCCCCCCCGAAGTTCGGAGAGAAGGGTGGACTCATGCAATGTATTGCGCAATCATTGTTGTGGAAACTGTTACAGCATGTACACCACTTTGGCGCACACAATATGGGCTAAATAGCCATTGGACTGGACACAGCCACCAACACACACTCACACACACGCAATTGAAAAAGGAAAATGTGGGTAGCTGTCTGTTGCCATGTACCAGACAATCACTGTTGTCAAAACAATAAATCTCACATAACCAATCAATATGACCTCTCAGATGGAAGAAAATGGAGAGAGCAAGAGAGTGAGGGAGAGAGTCTCCCATCCCCCACTAGCTCTGGTCCCCTTCCCTCAGTAGTACTGAGTGATGGCACACAGGCTCAGAGAGCGGCGAAAGGAGAAGGAGGGGAGGGGCAGTGGAAGCTCTGGCAGCCATTTTATGAAGCAGCCTAGAAACAGGCAGAGATGCTCGTTCATGAGCAAATATCAGAAATCCTGATTCACTAAACATCATCATCATCTTAAAATCTGGGACTTTTACTCAGAACCAGATTCAGATGACTGCATTATGACTTCAATTCTGACGTACGCAGCCTGTGCCCAATTGGTGACGATAAGAGCTGATGTCATCAGTATTTTACAATCTGGGTAGGTTCTTATGGCTACAGACCGTACTACCATCCCCCTCTCTCTTTCACACACCTTATCTCGCTTCCTCTCTCTCTCTCCTCCATTAAGCTTGTGCAGCACAAAGACATGTCCTTGATGTTACTGGGCATTCAATCTGTGCATGTGTGTGTACATGTCGGTGTGTGTGTATTAGCCTACTCACCCGCTAGGTCCAGGTCTCTGTCCCTGAGTGAAGCGCCAGTCATTATTGGGAGGCTTTTGCTGTGAAGAGAGCAGAAAATGCAATATGAAATGGGTGTTCCATTACAACAACAGCATGACGTTTCTGATGTTCGTCTTCTGGTACGTGAGATATTGCCTCATGGTTGATGCATTAGTGTGCATTGGAGTATGTCTGTGGGTACCCTCCTGTGTGTCACGGTGTGTGTTTTAGGAAAACCTGACTGCCAGGGAGGCTGAACAAAGGGTTACGTACAACAACATGAAATAACATGAAATGCTCTGAAGAGCACACACACATAGATGCAGACAAACACACAGACAAACTGGGGTTCCGCTCATAATTAGGAACAGGAACCAAAACCAATATCAAAAACAGAACTAAGTGAGATATGGAAGCGGGGCTCGGTCCCTCGCTGTATGGAGGCGCTGATGATCACAAAACCTTATTACACAGTATTAAGCCCTCAAAAATACACCAAGGCACCCAGGATATTGCATGTCTTTGTGGATCTGATTCAGACATCCCAGGACCTTCACCTAAAAGAGATCATCTTGACTCACACACATAAACATCAGTCTAAAAAACTATTTGCAGATCATATGTGATAAAAAAAAGGGATCACAGACAAAACTAATAAGCTCCCACGTCCACACTGAGCAGCCTTGTTGAGTGAGAGATTGGGGCATTCCCAGCACTGCCAATTGAGGACTGTGTAATTCAGAGAGCTCTGGTAAAGACCAGGTTGTTAGTACATGCAGAAAGCAGAGTGTCTTTGGAACATAAAGCTGTTTGTTGTTTTGATGCCAAAGCTGGAGAGTTATAGGAAAGGTTGGTGGCTAAGTAGTGATAAAAGCCTTTCTCGTCTCTTTACTCTCTCATCTCTATATGTCCCTACCACTGTCTATTACTGCCTTCAAACCCATTCCACTTTTGTCCGTCTTCACATCGCTGGCCTCCTCACCCTGTTTTTCCCATCTCTCTAGCTCCTTCTCTCTCTCTCACTCTCTAGTTGTGCAGTGATGCGGTGAATAGACCCTTGGCTTGGCTCCAGACTCTGCCGCCTAATCGACACAAGAGCTCCCCGGAGAGAGGCCAGCGGGATGATGTGCTGCATTATTAAAAGAGCTGTACTACCCTGGGGAATGATAGAGAGAGGGGCCCTCAAAACATCCCACTATCCCATTAGAATAGTGATCGTACCGACAACCCTATAATGCATGTAGCGTTGGATGAAAATGGCTGTCAGAGGGTGACATTTCTGTGCCTTCCCCAAAGCGTCACGTTCATCTCAGTGGGCACCCAGCACAATAATCAATCTTCATCTGTAAACAAATACTGATCAATCAGGGAAATGGATTCAGATGAAGAGAAGGTGAGCCTATTTGGTTACATCCTTATGATGGAATTTCCTTCACTGCAGAGCTTAGTGGACATGCCGGTCTAAAAATGACTCAAAGATACTTGTGGGCGGGTGTGTGTCTGTCGGGGTGAGAACGGGCAAAAAAAAAAAAAAAAAAAAAAAAAGTAGCACTGAGAGAAGGCGAGCATCCAAAGAGGGGCCCATCATTCCAGTTGTGTGACTCACCCCCACACACACACACACACACACATACCCACAGGCCATTAACAAGGTCAGATACTAACAGATACTAACAAGGTCCCAATACTCCAGTGCAGACACTCTGCACTGGAGTATTGGGCCCACTGCGAGCTTTAGGTAGACATCTCACTCTACTGTACTGTAATTCAACATGCTTCACTATGCATGGATGGGCAGCATTCACACTTCACAAGGGTCAAGTGTCATTCATAGGTTCATAGGTGCTTAATGAAAAGTCAAATTGGGGGACTCCATCCTCTGAAACAACCAATTGAACCACAAACTGTTAAAAGGACGACACCGACATATTTGGTAGTAGATGGCTCGTTGGCCATCTACTACCAAAGTTATCAGTTATGTCTCTGGTCACAGGACAGATATCTCTGTCCTGTGCACATGCTAACACGTTAGCACATAGTATGTTAAGTGCCCGCAGTTGGTGTTGTTTTCTTTCTGCCATACTGGTCACATTAAGGGTAAGTTTTGACCAACGGGCCAATTTCCCAAAAAGTTGTCAGGTTCATAATGGTTTACACAGGGCAAGTGGCGATGGATAGCAGAAAAAGTTTAATGGCAATGCATGGACAAAAATCTCTCCATTTGGCTCCAATTATCTGAACGTCTGTAGTGCTTGGCATATCTCACTAGACATGCTAAGAGCCTCTAAAGTGGGTTGATCCCTTAAAAAACAATCAAACACTAACAATATTTTGTTTTCAGACAACTAGTTAAAGGTGAGAAAGAAGGAGAGTAGGTCAAACAGATTAGTGCAGGGAACTGACTGAGCTCTGAGGGCAGGAAGGGATTACGGTTCTGTGGGTCCTCATCCAATAGGGAGACCTTCACACCAGCCTCGAAGCTTTAGACACAGTCAGCTTCCATTATACCCTCAAGGTGAAGTGAAAAGTTTTAAGAGATCCCCAGGTGAATTATAAGCTGATCAAGTTCCTTAGCCACTGCCGCCTGACAGCTGTCAGCCCAGGTAGAATCATATGGATTGTGTGTTGAGCTGATGGTGAGATGGATAATCAGTGTGTGAGCTCTGGATTCATAAGCAGCACTAATCGGCACATCTGGGCTCTATCCAGCATGTTTGTGTGCATGTGTGTGTCTGCGCATGCGTGTGTCTGTGCATGCGTGCGTGGAGCATCTGGTTCATTGGTTAACATTTTGTGTGTCGTGAATGGAAGTGAGTCACAGAGTCCCAGAGATGTCCACAACACATCAATATATTCTCTTGCAGTCGCGCACACACACACATACATGCACATACTTCACTGGCATGGTCCTCACACATACAGCTCCATCTTTGTGTGGAAGATTCAGATTCACACACAGAAACACACACACACAGAAATTCTCGACTGCACCTGGTGCTCTGTCTGAAAAGAGGAAGTCAATTCTGTAGTTTCCAGAGCCAATGCCCTTTAAGCCTCACTGATGATGACGCTAGTGCAAACCAGATTACTGTAACCCCTCAAATGCCACAGCTATGGAGACAACCCATCGCACTGCTAACTATAGAAGCACAGCTTCTATAAAGATGAGAGAAAAACAATATGTGGTGCTTGATGTTAATATTGCATCTTCCACTCACACACACACAATCACCATGATGCCACTGACAAAACCCTTGGGGACAGAGGCACTGAGCCTTGTGGGCCAGTTTGTCACACGTGCCACTTTATCATCCATGAAAACATAGCAGTATTTACAAAACACTAGGTCTAACTCAGCACACGTGCCAACACTGCACACTCACAGGGACTTGTAAATACAGAATGACTTAATATAAGATGCACAATAATCCTACAATCATGGAAATATTAAGATTATGCTTTGCCATCTATGCTTTTACAGGACGGCATATAGAGGAGAGTAACAGAAAACAGGAAATAACATGCAGCCAAAGTTGGGAGTCAAACTCAAAGTCATGGCATCATGATTACATGACATGTTCCTTGGTCCACTGAGCCACAAGACTCCCTTGATCATGGGAGTATTATTTTTTTTGACACACGATCTATATTAGCACATGGTAGAAGAGGCCCATACAATAGCAGCCAGAATAGCACACTCCAAATGAATGGAAGAGACACAGAAGGACAGTGGGAAATGACTGACAATGGGGCACTTGGGCCCATGGCCCTGCTAAGATTACACACCACTGGAGGCCTCCCAGTGCCTGATGCTTTGTACACAATTGGGTGCACACACACACACACACACACACACACACACACACACACACACAGACACAGACACACAGGGTGATAGTGGCTGCTCTAAAGCCATTACAGACTGCACCGTCTGTCAATGTGGCACATGTGCATAAAGCCATCCTCCCTTCCCCTCTATCTATCTATCCCTCCATCTCTCTCCCTCTGTTGTCCTCGTTGCACACGTGTCACTGGAGCAGGGAGACAGATGGTACCCTGCTGACTGTAGGCAGAACCCGATTCAGCAGAGAGAGAGCGAGATAGTCTATTTAAGTGTGATGTTACACAGAGTCATAACAGATAGGAGACAGGGGTAAACATCCTGTTTCATGAAGGAGAAATACAGTAGTCTCTATAACACCACCACAAAAGTAATCTGTTTTTTGGAAACTCTGCATTTTATGTGATAGACTTTAGGATGAGAAAGACTTAACTAGTCACAGTCCCCAATGCAGTGAAAAGAGATTTACCGATAGGAAGCACAAGAGTTCATCATGGGAATTCCCTTCACATGAATCATCCTGGCTAGAGCACTGTCAGCCAGCTTTATAGTCCTCATAGTGGTTCCTTTGCAATTAAAATGATTGCCTGTGTCCTATGTATGAGAATTTTGTCCTATTAGCATTCCCTCACACCCCATTCTGAACACATGGAAAGGAATGGCAGTCCTGAACAGTGTTTTAGGAATGGACATCAGAAATGGCTGCACAGAACACACATACACTCAGGGCAGTGTCAGCCTCTGTCATATGATGCAGTCCTGGAACCAATCAGCAAAAGTTCAGAGGACAACAGGAAGTAAGAGGTCAGGCCACTGACCCCTTGAATTCCTGTTTTTCAGCTACTGCTTTATTCTTTGACTTTCCTCCCCACTCTCTTTCCTTCCCCCTTTTTCTCTTCCTCACACCCATCCTCTTTTCCATCTCCCATCCCCCTCATCTCTCCTGCTGTCATCCTGTTCCCCTCTGTCCCACAGCCAGTCCATTAGTACAGCACTATAGGACCTATTTTCATCTGTTGTTTCTCTCCTCCTCTCCATCTGTCAGAAGAACCTCCACTCTGTCCTTTAGCACCATCCATCTATCTCACTTTTTGTCTCTTTCTCTGTGTAGAACAGTGCTTCCCTGCCAGTTCAGTTTAGTTATTGGAGGTCAGAGATGGTAAGTACATTTCCTAGCCTTGGGTCAGATTAAACATTAAACAGTTCTTCATTTCCTTCCCACGCTGGCTTACAGCACAGCACAGCTCTAAAAGCTTCTTCACCATGCACAGAGAGGGATGCTTCTGCTAAAACATGTTACCAACCTCTTCCCTGTACAGATATGTCATTACAAAAACCCACTACAACTCTTTCTTAAGATTTGTTAGAATGACCAAGGAATCTCCAAAACTCAATCATACATATTCAGGTACCTGCATTGTTCTTATCCTACCCAGGCCTTTCCCACCAATGTCATGCTTGCTCTTTCCCCTAAGCCCTCACCTCACTGGCTGAGTTCATAAGGTGCTTCCTGCTGAGTGTCATGTTGAGTGTGTTGTTGTGACTCAGCATGGGTGTCTTCATAAATACAAAGTCACTATGGCTGGATATGGTGGAGTAGCAGGGCCTGTAGGTACGTGTGTGTGGATCCTGGGGGCCTCCCACCACCTCCATATAGCGAATGGGCCCATCTGTATTGAGCTGCAGGTGCAGGTCCTTGCTGGGCCTCTGATGGTAACGGCTGGGCCGGTGGCGACCGTAGCAGCAGCAGTCAGAGCCGCCCAGCCCTGGGCCACGGTGTCTTAGACAGCGTACCATGAGGATGACAAAGGTGATGAAGGACACAGCCGAGACACAGGCTAGAGAGATGATGAGGTACAGGGTGATGTCTGACATACCAATGCGGCGGGAGAAGGGTGTGTGGCGAGGGCC
>OOFE01000782.1:10230-21915 GCA_900323365.1 Monocentris japonica | reverse complement strand
GACAAAACACCGAGAAAAAAATTCTCCCTCTGAGAGGCTTTGTTTGCAAATTAGAAGAAGGTACGGGAAAAAAGCAAAACAAGATGCTCTTGCTCTTTCTTTAAATGAAAGTGTCACTTGTCACAGACGGTACATGATAAAAAGGTTTTTCTTATATCTCAATTTCCCTAAGGAGTTGGATGTGAGCCTTCTATGCATTACTGTCTCTCTGATAGAACACAGTGCAGCCAAGCTCTACTAAAGAGATAGATAAGAGTGTGAGCAAAAGAGATGCATTTGTTACACTTGAAGTGCTGTGTTTTTTAGAGGGGTGGGATGGGATTTACAATTCCTTTCAAGGGCCATTTTACACCATGTCCCTGCTGTGTTGAGTGACTGGATCCTTCAGTCAAGTGGCCATGCTTGTTTACATTACAGTCTGGGTTTGCTGTGTCACCAGTCCTGCAATATGAGCTTGCACACTGCTGTTATTTTAATATCTTTGTAATGATTCTAATAGCAATGATTAATTGTAATAGATATAATTACTAGCTATATTGAAATGATACTGAAAGATCATTCCAACTCATTAAGAATTTGTGAGTTTCATGCTAAAAATTATCCCCCTAAAACAACTATTTGTAATCACTTGGAGAACCTATGCAAGCCCAGGGCACTTGTGATGTTACGTACCGTCAGCATGTGTTATGGCGTGAACCTGTTGCCAGTGCTGCTACAGTATATATTCTGGGGAGTGAGTATGTGGGACAGATATGTGCTAACAAGCCCAGGTGAGCGTGGCTAGCCTCACCTCCTCCTGATGCGTTAATAAATGCAGTGGTTTGACAGGCCGCTGTCTATGTTAATATATGCACCTTCACCTGCCTGTGACAAGGTGAGGTAGTGAGGGCAGGTAAACAACACACTGCAACTGGAAGGTTGATGGATATGGCCAAGTTCTGTGTGTTTGTGTGTGCGTGTGTGTGTGTGTGTGTGTGTGTGTGTGTGTGTTTCTCATACTAACACCCTACTCTTCTGAACTTTGACTTGACGAGGAGCAATTGTCACTGAATCTATCTTTTAGTATTCCATTAGCTAAACAGATGTTCAGTGATACCCTATCCAAGTAAATGGAATAAGGTATTGAAATACTGCACAGTTAATGATTTTTTAATACAGAATAAAAGATTATACTTCTTAAAAATATCAAGTGACTTATGCTATACCTTCACATGGCTAGTATAAAACCGATCTATGCTTACATACAAAAACTATATTCTATAAATGTATGTATGTCCATTGAATTACAATAGGCAGGATTAAGTAAGGAGAAAATATTGACCAAACATTTCCAGTGAACCTACCTGCGACTGATATAATTATATTACAATGGAATAGTTACATGAGGGTGTTTGAATGCGTGTCTACTGGCACTAACCTGTCTCGGCTCCGTCGGGAGGGGAAAGCAGCGTTGCAGCCAGCTACAGTGCACACATGCATCTCTTTGAGGTGCACATTCTTGTAGTGCAGTTTCACGCTGTAGGAGCTCTTGAAGCTCTTCTTACACACATAGCAGATCTTGGGATCAGGGCTTGAGCATAGATCTCCCTCTGGTGATTGTGAGGAGGGGAACTTTGGTGGGCTGGCACCATAGCCCATCGAAGAGATGAAGCTCTCATGCAGAGCAGCCATGCTTGCAGCCGCAGCAGCAGCTGCTGCCATGCCTCCATTGTAAAGGCCATACTGGCTCATGCAGAACATGTCGTAAGTGGGGTCATTGAGTTCTTCCTTGATCTTGATGGGGGGCTGGTGAGGAGAGGGTGATGAAAGGCTCTTATCCTCCATCTCTTTCCTCAAATGGGCCTCCTCACCGACCTCTTCATCCTGTTCCCTGTCCACACCCCTTCCACCCCTGCTGTGTTTTTGCTGTTCCTCCACCTCCATCATCTCATCACGGTAGAACATCTTGGAATCAGAGGTTTCAGACTCATTCTCAAAGTCTCTCTCATGGTCCTGGTCTTCAGAAGTGAAGCTGTCCATGCAGCGGAGCTCGCCAGAGCCTCGAAGATCATTTCCACCCCTGTTCTCATTGCCAGGCCCTTCCCGGCACTCGTCTTCACTGTGCCTCATCATGCCTCTCAAAGCCAGGCCGGGGCTCATCTCATCCTGGGAGGGGGACTGCTGCCCACTACCACTGCTGTGGTTCCCATTACCACTACCATTGTTGTTGTTGCTGTTACAATTTCCATTAATCTTGACATTGTTGTGAAGAAGGGATGATTGGTGGTGGTGGTGATGATGGTGGATGTTGTCATCATCATCCTCATCTTTGTCCTCATACTCATCTGCCACATCAATCACCTCCTTTTCAATCTTCACCGGCATGCTAGATTTGCGAGGCTTCTTCTTGGGGGTGGGGTCACTGGTGCCAGTGGTGGTATCCTGATTGGCACTAGGTGTAGGCAAGCGGTGGGACATGAGCCCAGCCTCTGACACCTGAACATGGTTGTTATTGTGGGAGGCTACAGCTGCAGCCAGTATCTGCTGCTGCTGGTCCATCAGGGTGGTACTGTTGGTGGTAGTGGGCAGGATGGGGCTGGTGGGCAGTGACACTGGTGGACTGACTAGATCTGCAGGGGACAGTAGTGTACGGTAGAATGGGGGCACTGGCTGGACTGGCTGCACTGACTTTAGGGAGGGGAACACCAGTGGGCTTTGCAGGGGCGACTGAAGCATAGGATCCAGGGGCGGAGTAGTGAAGCCCAGTGGTGGCCTTCCAGGGCTGGTGAGAGTGAAGCCACCACTCTTGGTGCTGGAGATGACAGGTGTACCGGTGCTTGAGTTGCCACGGATGAGGTCCTTGTCACGGTTGTTGCGCAGCATGGGCATGTGCAGCCGCGGGTTGGGGTTGGCACTGTGGCGGTTGCGGCTGCGCAGTGAGCTGAAGACCATGTTGCAGCCCTCAATGGTGCAGCGGTGTTTAATCTTCAAGTGCACAGCATTGTAGTGAATCTTCAGAGTACCTTTGTCATAAAAGGTCTTGCCACAAGAGTTACAACACACACGGCCCTTGCGTGAGGTAGCCCCCATGCGGCGCATGCGATGCATCTTGGAGGAGAAGGAGGAGTGGGTGATGCTCTTAGACTGCTCATGCTTCACAAAGTGGTGGTGGACCTGGTGGTCATTCAGGCAATTGGACTGTTGAGGTTGATTCTGAGGCTGCTGTGAGCCTTGCTGCTGTTGCTGATGCTGCTGGAGCTGTGTCTGTTGTTGCTGCTGTTGTTGAGCCTGTTGAGTGGAAGGGGTTGGCGAGATGGGTGATGCACGGTTGCTGGGCTCTGTCTTGGGTTCAATGGTGTTGTTCATGGCTCCCAGGGCTCCACGGCTGGGGCTCTGGCCTGTGCGGAAGGGTGAAAGGGACACTTCAGACTCACTGGTCTCCACCTGCTCACTCTGGTTGGGCAGGCTGGGCTCACGGAGCCGGAGGGCAGACTGCTCCATAGGCAGGCCATTGGGGGGCAAGCCCAGCATGGGGGCAGAGACTGGGTTGATGTACTGGAAGGGCAGCAGGAAGGCTAGGCTGTTGGGGATGTTCTCAAAGTGGTGGATGCTGGATGGGCTGTTTTCCAGATGTGTCAGGGGCCCTGGGCTGCGGGTCCGGTTGTTACTCTCAATGAATGTCCTAATCCCGGAATCTGTCTTTGAGGAGGGAACTGTAACTGCCTGACCTTCCTTCTCCTGAATGGCCATTAGCTCCACAATGGACTTGGTTTCACCAAAGCGCAAAAACTGCTGCAGGGTGATGATCTCCTCTTCTCGGGACATGATGGTCCAGCGGTCCAGCACCTTGCCTGCAGCATCCTAGAGGCCCAAGAGGAGACAAGAAAGAAGACAAAAATACAAAAACATTATCGATTGTGCATAATCAGTGTGGTCAAAGGAAAGGAGAGAGCAAGGGTTGGTCGTAGGGTGAGCTTTTCTGCTCATGAAATTCAGGGGCCCCTGGAGCGACAAGTAAATAATAGAGCTTTGTCTAAAATCTCCTCCCTCCACTTTCCCTCTTTCCCAACCACTTTTCACTCCTTCATTTTTACCTATTAATCAGCCATGCAAATGCAACTATTATCCCCAAGTGATGGGAACAGGCAAAAGTTTAATCGAGTCTAAAGCAAACAAATTGAGACCACTGAGGTGGGGCTATTAGCAGGTCTCTGTGACATCGTGGGGACGTTAATCTACTTGCTGTGAGACTCTAACAACAACAGCTTTATAAAAGATGTGAACTCTTGCTGAGACTCCCTCTGTACACACACATAGTCCCTACTCATATGTACATCTGGTGTCAGCCAGAGAAAAAAAAGGCTGTTAAGAGAAATAATAGAATAATTAATGCAAGCCACTAATCGCACCTTGGTTGGGAGGCATTTTTCTTAGTGTGCTCTCAATCACTGAGGGAGTGGATTCCTTAAGGGAGGATAGGACTGCTATGTATCAGGGAATGGTGTTGGACATTCAAATAAAACAACTCATGTTTATTTAAGGTTGTGTTTGAAGATGCCTTGGAGGTGACACTGAGCTTGGATTCCACTCATTAAGCTATGGATCAGTATTTATCATGGTTTATGTTAATGACGTTTAAAGGATGCATATCCTGTGTCAGATTAAATATTAATGAAGGCATACTTTGTCATGAGGGACTGTGTCAACTGAAAACTGCACATGCTTGCATTTACTCTGGCTACCTATGAAGAGGGGCAGAAATGTAATGAAGCAAATGTTAACAGTAGATATTTTATATAAGCCTTAGTGTTTCCCAATCCTGTATTTTTGGAGGCTCTTGAAGCATGAGAAACAACTTTCCATCCTAAGAGAACAGAATTGCTCCAATGGGAGACTTGGGCGTCATTCCAAAAGGAGCACTTTCGTTGGCTGGCGTCTTTTGGAGATGGTGCTATTAACGACTGAAAAATAAAACGCCTAGACTCCTTGTAAATGTGCACATTGCCAAACATCAAGACATGGCAAGGGATTCTGGGAAAATAATCTTGGCAAGGCCTCAACACTGACTTTGTGGTTGAGCTACTAACTTTAATGCAATGGATGCTTGACCCAGTGCTTTTGTCCCCTTGTATGAACCCACTTCTCTTATTACTTCAAAGTACTGTTAAGAGAACTCCTAAAATTGTGCTCACATCTGCTGCCACTGTTGATGTTGTGTAAGATGATATGGGTATGTATGGGGAAGAGAGAAGGAGATAGAGAGAGATAGACAGAGAGAGAAAGAGGGAGAAAGAGAGAGAGCGAGAGAAGTGTAAATAGTACAGTTAACACAAGGTCTGGTGGGACCAGGTGCAAGTGACATCAAGGGAACAACGCAAGCGATGACAATTAGTCACAGTGCTATGGTAACATTTCATATGTGCTCCTGGCTGCTGGGATATATAAAAGATAAATGGCAACTCTGGTGAGTAAAAAGCTGTAAAAACCAACATCACAAAGCACAAAGGGCCTGTAAGGAGAAAACAGAAGATAAATGTTTAAAGAGAGAGAGAGAGAGAGAGAGAGAGATAGAATGGGAGACACACAGAGGAAGAAGGGCAGAAAAACAGAGAAAATAAAAGTGTGAGAGAGGAGGAGGCAGCGGGTTGTTGAGTGGTTTCACATCATGCCCTCAGATATACTGGAGAAATAGATTCTTCTGAGACGAAACATCAATAGTCACTGGGGTATTTGTTGTTAAATATACATTAAAAAACATTTTACACTTTCATTCTGTGTGCGCTCTGGAGTTTTTGCCTGGAGGTATGACTTTAAATTCTAGCCTGGCCACTATTATTTCATACTGCTTGGCCATTTGGGCATTTGTACTTCCATTTGATTTAATTGAAACAAAACATGAAAGCAAATTAGAAAGTGTATTCTAAAATAGTTCTACAACCAGAACGTTTTTCTCAAGAAATTGCTGTTCTTAAAGTGCAGCAGACTTTTAATGTGTTCCGGTGACGAAACACATTCAAATGTGAGTGTTACATCTATTGCACACAGATGTAGCCTATAAATACAACTCTGAATCTGAACGTAATTATTACTTTTTTTAATTCTCTGTATTATCCCTGTATCCCTATCCCTGTATTAGGAATTGTGCTTCCATGTTTATTTTATTGCAATTTTATTGTAGCACCTGTCTTTTGGGAGTCAGTAGTAGGTTAATATCAACTTTCTAACCTACTTTGATGTTAGTTCTTTAAATTAAGATATATTAAGATAAATTCATACAATTCATAAAATGCATAAGCTTCCAAATTTAATAAATGTTAGGTATCAGTCTTAGGTATCAATGTTCTTACTTTAAGTACTGTTCTTACTTTAAGTACTTTAAGTAAGAACATTGCGTTGCAAGTTCACAGCTCCACATGGTGACTTGACCAAGCTTGCCCTCGGAAAACCCACACACAGTTATCCAGCCCCCCTCAATTACTGACTGAGCCAAATAGGGTTTATGCATTTATCTTATCCTCTACCCCCACCCTGTGCCTCCACTTCCTCACTTGTTAAGTCCAAACACAATGACACAGGACATAATGTTTTCCAAAATGGAGCCCATTAGCGTTACCAAGGGCCAGCCGGCTGTCAGAATACAGGTCAGCAATTCTGCGACGCTCTGGGGCCTGTCTGAGAGGATGCAATCAAAACACTCCTCGTTCACTGTTCCACTGAGTTTTGGAGCTCGATCAACAGGGACTTGGGCCGGGTTCTAGCTTGGAGCAAAGAGTGAACAGAAACAAACTGAAGAATGGAGCAAAGTGGACTAGAAAAGGATATCAGGACAAGGTTGAGTATAGTCCATGTGGAAACTTAATTTTTTATTTAAGTTAAGTAACTTCTCATTACATGGCTATTTCTAAAAACCTAATGCTTTGTAACACGATATTTTGCAATACGTCATTTTATGGTGACAATATCAAATTCCAGACCAAAAGATCTGATGCAGAAAAATACTCATAAACAGTAATAGATGATCAAAGTTAACAAATGTAGCAATACTTCATGAAGTTAAGCTCTAAGTTGTTGTCCTCAAAAAACAACAAAACATGATAATATGCAATATGCAATATGAAAGCCTATCAAAGACAGGCTAAAATGCTTCCCTCCCTCCATGATAGCTCACACACGTGTGTAGAGTGCATGGATGGGAATGAGTATGTGCAGTACATGTTGGCACATATTTGCAGGCAAACACAAGTCCCTGTAGTCCTTATTACTATAAGAAGAGAGGTTCCCTAAGGAACCTTTTGGGGTTCAAAATGCCACTATGAAAGAACCTTTTTATTTTGAAAAGGTTCTTCAAGGACCCCTCCATAAAGATTCCAGTCAGACGGCATTTAAAGGGTTCTTTAAAGGAAACTCTTTTAGAAAGGAGGGGTTCACTTTTATTTTATTTCTTTTACTATTTTACATCAATAATAATAACAATACATTTGTAGAAATAATAAAGATACAATTTGATCCAAAGACCTTCATTGATATATTTTTTCTCCATGTAGTTATTTCAATTTAGAAGGCAATTTATGCAATTTATGTATGTGTGTGTGTGTGTGTGTGTGTGTGTTTGTTTCAGTAACTCTATTGTGGAGGATCTGGTTTGCTTTATATTAAGCTTCCATACCCAGATCATCATCATCATCATCATCATCGAGTGGACAGCTCTAAATACGTTCTGCGCCAGTTGGTAGAGCCTATAGGCCTACAGATAGTCTAATAATAATACTAATAATAGTGAGCTAATAATAAAAATAATCATCTATGTAATAATCACTGCGCATGCTCAAATATATATATATAATAATTATACTTCCATTATCTGAGACTACATTTATAAAATGCACAATGTAGCCAATATGCCTACTATGTCTTTGCCAAACCACAATACAAACACACTAAGTTAATAAAGGTATTCTCATGCTATTTCCTTTTTTACATGTTTACATAAGATGTCATTGGGGTCGTCAGGTCGGATATGATTTGGGGAATGAGAGTTAAATTTTTTAATCCATAAATTCAAATTTTCAAATTTCAAGGTTCCTAAAGGACGCTGAAAGGTTCTTCAAGTCTCTCATCCTAAGAGTGGTGATGGTGAGATGAGAGAGGTTCCTTGAAGAACCTAAAATTTCTCAAGGAACCCCGGATGAACCCCTAATTCTTAGAATATACTACAGTATATCTCACACTCCACTCCACTGCATTAGCCTTGTGGTGCTGCGAGAGTAGCAAATATGCCATTAGAAGCACTTTTACAAGTAGGCACTCATCTTCCAATTAGCTTAATGTGGCCCTCTTTCCCCTATATTTTCCAGGCGTGCCCCACCTCTTCTTGTATACTCCCTCCAGTAAAATCTCATTAATCCACCCCTCCCCCACCTCCCCCAGTGCTATGACATATTAGTCTGTCATTATGCATCCCAGAGTCCTTTAAACAATACAGCTAAACCTCTGTTTGCCAGGTTAATGACTATTAGCCAATAATTACAGCAGAGAGACAATGGGATACACACTTTATCTGGTTGACAGCCTGCTGCTGTTAGTTTATTTTATCCGCTTGCCTCCATGTCACTCAGAATTAATCTGGCAATGGGTGTATTTATTCATCACTACTGCTGCAGTGCATTCTTAATTCGTTTATGGCCAAATGCTGTCTCACGTAAAGCACTCACTATAGCACACGACTCTGAACACCCCCTCAACCCATGTTTCACCCTCTGCTCATCAGGCTACAAATACAGATCCTGGATCTGTAAAATAGTTAGATTCAGCAGAAAGGTTGTGCCCTCTGCCATCATAGCCCTGAATAAACTGTCTCAATAATATCTCAGACTACTTTGGTGGTTAATTGCCTTTGTATATCTCTAGGACCAGCATGTCTACATGTCTGTGTGCTGTGAACTGTTTAGATCTGGTGTTATTCTTCTTTAATGTTTCCCACATTCCTGTATGACTGTGTCTGTGAAAGCAAATTTCCTCTTAGAGGTCTATAAAGTGTCTGTCTGTCTGTCTGTCTGTCTGTCTGTCTATCTATTTATCTTGGTGATATTATGGTGGCGGATGTGCAGTGGGTGTGTAGTGGGGTAACCTAAATTGCTGACAAGGAGGATGAACAAATTATGTCCTTGTCATGGGCCAGGCCACCACTGTCAGTTAAAACAAAGAAGGCAATTATGCAATTGGCAGGTCATGTGTTGTATTAACAGCCTGGGTGTGCGTCGTTCGGGTGGTTTGCGTTAGGGATTAACAACTGAACATATACATGCTTTTCACTAATCATCACCTATCATACTCAAGGACTAAGTCCATTTGGCAAGCAATGGAGAGAGATGCTGTTGCTAAGCACAGGCAAACAAGGCTAATGTTAACTATTAATACAGGCAAGCTGCGCTGGCTTGTATATAGTACGTCAAAGGGAAGATCCCTGACCCACATAGAGCCAAGTCTTTCATTATGTCATATAATGGACTCAGCTATTTACATTTTCATCTTGGCCGATAGACAGGCATGAGCTTTTTGATGACAGCTACACTAGGTGCACAATAACTTTAGGACAGCTCAGTGTGACCAACCAATCATAAGGCAGTATCACTTGCAATACGGAGGATTGGCTCTCACAATGGCAAAGTGAACCATGGGAACCACATTGATCCACCAATCACCTTGCACTGAATGCGATCTCCACCAAGCCTCAAGGGAATCCCCATTGATCCCCAGGCCTGCTTTCAGATCCAGTTCCTTGAAAAAGCTGCTCTATCCCTGTGTTCGCCACTTCAAGGGAGGTTAAGCATAAGTTCCTTGTGATCTGAGAAGGTCTTGAACCTTGGTGCTTCCTTTTCCATATTCTGTTTCTCTCCCCACCCCATCTCTGGCTGTATGAATAATGCAGAAGTGCTAGTGGTGAGGGGTGCCATGGGGGATGGGTTCACGCAAAGCTCATTGCCTGGAGCCATCACATCAGAGGGCAAGAGCTCCCAAGACCCAGACCACTCTCCCATTGGCTCCCCAGTGGCATGTCAGTGGTCATCTGTGAACAACCATCTCTACTTTTTCCACTGTGATGGACCACAGGGGAGTCAATAAGTCCAGACGTGGGTGGAGGACATTTGTAGGAACCATAGAGGTTAAAATTATCACTCTGTGATCATGGTAAATTCCATGTTCTTGCTCCATACGTCAAAAGAGTTAATGACAGTAAATAAATCCACTTTGGATGTGTGATTGCAGAAACATAAGTATCTATATAGCAAGCTGGTAGTGTACATGGTGCCATTATTAAAGGACAACACCAACTCTCTGGGACATTGGCCCATTGGTCAACTTGCCCTTTATGTGATGAGAGGATTGGCAGAAATAAACTAAAAAGAAAAAACACCAACTCTGGATTACTAAAAGGTCTATCTTCTTAGGTAAGATAATGCTAGTTGCCTACAAGAACTTATAGTGCATGCTACAGCTTGATGTGGCTTTGCAACTGGTCTGGTTTTAATGAGTGTGATTATATAGTTACATTCGGGTGGGAGAAGGGGATAAATTGGGTTTTAAAAATGGTTGCTGAGAACAAGCTATAAAATTTGTATACATTTTGGCATATTGGTTGTACAAATGATGCAGACATTGCTTGGGCCAAGAGAGTGCCCAGAAATCCCACTTCCTGAACTACAAACAGGCTAGTGGGAAATTAATGGTTAATGTCACACTCACTGTCCATTCATTTCTACAGTCTATGGGTTAGGGTTAGGGTTAGCATCAAGCATTTGGCGTCGCCAAAATCTGATCAGTGCTGTCAGAGATATCGCAAGTGATGGATGAACAAACGAATGAACGAAGAAACAAACATAGACAGAAATACATCTATTTAAATGAATTTTTGTGCCATACTATTTTCAATTAAATAGCCTTGAAATACATCAGAAAAGAAGAGCCACTGATATCAGGAGTGATGGAAGAAAACCATTGACAGAGTTAAAGAATTAAAGAATATGGACTCATCCTGAACCCCCAGGGAAGATGGGTACCCAAACGCTAGACTTGGTAAATCCTGTTCTCCACATAACATCAACCCCCCTTTAAAAGACAGCTGACATGGAAATGCAGGTGATTCAATAAAGTCCATAAAGCCCCCCTGCGCTCACTCATATTCCTAATTAGAGCTTGGAACAGATCTATTCAAGTTTGATTCCTACTTTGTTATTTAATTAACAACTGTGCAAAGCGCCTTGTCTTAGTCAATATTATGCTCATCACTGCCAGAGAAGAGTTGTTGCTGGGCTCTGGTGTGAGTGAATGTGAAGAGGCCACAGGCCTATTTCACTGGGCCAGACACAATGATCAACCAACTAGCCCCAGATACCCTGCCTTCACCTCTCAACCTGATTTAACTCAAGGCTTTGGTTAAAAATTCATGACTGTGTGTTGGTTGTTGCTAAGGGCACACTAATCGACTGGAGTGAGATTTATAGTGAAGTTGCAGACTGTAAGGGTGGGGTGGGGGTCAGGGGGGTGTTATACAGGACTTTAACACAGACGGGTGAGTCACAGTCTGGCACTTCCCAGTGTCCAGGTGGCCTTTGGTAAACAGTTTCTGTTCCTTTTCCAGTGACTTGTCTTTCTTTCATTACCTGTTTTTGAAAACAAACCCTTCAATAAAAAACCTCCGTTTCACCC
>OOFE01000762.1:4228-14284 GCA_900323365.1 Monocentris japonica | reverse complement strand
TCAGATAGACAGAGAGGCACACACACGCACACGCACACACACACACATCACACACACACACACACACACACACCTACATACCTCTATGACAGCAGTGGCTCCTCTCCTGATTGACCTGCAGGCAAGGAAGCTTTAGTGCTCATTAATCCTAGCAATATTGAGTGTAGGGGCCACGACCCCCTGAGTGCGAGTCTGACCCAGCACAGGTCAGAGGCTTTGGTTAATAAAACATAAGTCATACGGTGAGATGTTTTTCAGGGTGGGATACCTATTATTGTATAATGGTAGAGAGTAATGATGTTATTTGGTTTCACAGTAAGTCCCTTGGACAAGGAGCTGTCTTAATAGGTACTGTGAGCATATTAGGCCTGAGGTAGGGGAGCGTGCGTGCCTGTGAATTACTTCCTGCTCCACACAAGTCTGCACATTTGTCCATGTGTGCCCTCAACTGATTGCCAGAGAATTTGAGTGTGTGTGTGGCGGGATGCTGACACAGCTCGGGTCTCTTTGCAGTCAGATCCGTTTGGCAGAGAGAGCAGAACCAATCAGATAATTGTCCTTGTTTGGCACTGAGTGGACCCATCCGTGGGCCAGTGGGCTGATTATCTAGGCCGCGGATGAGAATGATTGAATAGAGAATTACATCCTAATGAAGACATTATGTCGCCCCTCAGTTTATCCACACCACTGTGAAGTAAAGAGAGGAGATCAACATCTGCCCTGATGAGGTGATGAAATTCAACTTCTCTTCTCCACCACAAAGCAGGACTAATGACCATGCAAATGACATTTTCAAACAAGGAGATTGGAGTGGAAACAGGGTGCCTTTTATGTGCATGTGGGTGGGACACAAACACTGCAACTCCAGGCAGAAGGAAATCAGTCGAAGATGTGTAAACAGTGTTTGACGGTCAGTCTCCGATTACACATTGCAAGTATTTCAAGGAGGAGGCGTTGACAAGATCATGAAAATTTGTGGCCGGCGTAACAGGAACACGTTCAATCAGAGATAGTCAACAGCTACAACACAATGCAGTGAACCAGTAAAATAGACCCATTTTCTTGAAATCCTTTTCAAATTCAAACCAAAGTCCATTCATCCTTTTAATTCTCAGTAGCCCCCAGCAGACCATTTAATAAAATAAAGAAAATTGCTGTCCATAGCCACTAGCCCTAGAGAGATTGTCAGCCACTGCAAATGCACCATATCTGATTTTCAATCATGCAGCACAACAGGTTTTGGGTCAGGCAGGTCTGAGAGGAGGTACAGTAATACAATAGCCCAGTGGCAGACCCCCATTTGGACATGTTGTCAAGAGGAGAAGCAAAAGGCACCCAACCGTTCTTTACAGGGGGCCCGTTTGAGGCTTTGCTGTTCACTATCACAATGGCCGCTGACGGACACAGTCAGAGATCAGCGGACACCTATGGTCACCGTGTCCTTGAGGAGAACACAAGGAGGTAGACAAGTACCACTGAGATCAGCAGGCTGCCTCTCCACTCCCACTGTCCTGTCAGCACACACGTGTGCACAGCAACCACCATTAATCCCAATGTTCAAAGGCTTATGAAAAAAGCCTCAGAACAACACAGCCCAAATCGTATTTTATATATATGTATATATATAAAGTATTATTTTGCTTTCTGGTTGACTCACCTGAGTACATAATCAATAACAGACAGGCACAACACAATATCACTATTCATTGTACATCATAGGTAAGCAGATCACTCCACTCCCTTATGTTAACTAAAGCAGCAGAAAAGCACTAAGATGGGAAACAGAACGAGATGTGGATTGGCTAAGCCATAAGAAACAGCACAGGATGACTAAAAACAGCCTCGATGCAACCCTCTCACCAGCTGGCCTCCGTCTTTTCTAACTAAACTACTATTCCCCTTGCATATTCTTTTAGCCCGGCCCTTTATTTATACTTTGGGTAAAAGATGGTGGATATAGAACAACCTCTGAGATGCTATTCAGAGACACATGAATGCTTGCTTCCAGGGAAATATTAGACATTTGCCTGCAGTGCCTTTTTAGACAGCACACATACGGGTGCTAACGTGCATGTATACCACACGCACACACACACACACACACACACACACACACACTTACAAACGTGCGTGCACATACACACACCAGCCCGAGTTTGTTTATTTTCTCTCTCCTGACTCCTTCTAGCAAGCCTGAGGGATGGGTACAATATTTCAATAATTCACAAAAGTTAGGCATCTCTTCAGGTTGTTTGCTGTTCCCTCTCACATCAGAGTACAGTTCAATTTGACAGAGGCAGGTGACACTGTGTCGTTTCCAAAACTAGGGTCTTACTATCCCCTGTTGGCTCAGATTGTCCCTCTTTGTAGGAAACGTTGGCGTGCTCTAAGGCTTGGCCCTGTCTGACATTTTGCCTTGACTGTTGGCTGTGGCTACAAGTCAATGCAATGGCAAAGTCAATGAAAGGGTGAGGGAGGATTGCAGGATTATGTATGATGTTTCAGGGGCATGGGATGCGATGAGAGAGAGAGAGGGAGAAAGAGAGAGAGAGAGGGAGAGAGAGAAACGGAGATAAGCTCTTGTGTAGTTTGGCTACTTGCTGTCTCCAGTGTTGATCTGCTCTGCTCAGAGCCTGAGGCTTTAGCCCCAGCCTCCTCCTCCTACACCTCCACAGCTCCCTGTGTCTCTCCCAGCATGGAGCCCATCTGATCTGCCACACAGGCCCCCGCCAACTCTCATTAAACACTTTGGAGACTTAGACAAAAATACAGATGAATCCCTCTAACTTCACACTTTTCTGTAAGGAGGTGGGAGCTCACATTTAGATGTAAGAGTCATTGCGAATAGACATGCGAAGCATTCCATCTTTGAACAGACTGTTGTGGATAGTGTCAGTCTGTGGAAGCTGTTTGTTAGAAAGTGAGGAGAAGAAAAACAGCAATAGATGCCTCAGTGGCTGTAGATAAGCGCTGCTCTGAGAGAATCAAAATCTGACTTTTGTTATGTGAAACAACACATCGCCGAGGGCATTTTGACAAGAAATATATGTGGAGTTAGCTGGGCAATGCACAGATAAATTATAGCCTTCGAATGTTGTTGGTTCCAAACTTAAAATGATTTGTTTCCAGTGTACATTCATTCAGTTGACAGCATCTCTTCATCCCCAAAGGCTGAGTACTGCAAATCTGAGAGGCCATCGACGTGCATTACACAAAACCGAAACAGCCTACAACCACAAATTAAAAAGAATCAGCAGTGGCAAGACAAAATATTTTTTCTTCTGTAACCCCTTTTTCCAAAGATCTAATGCTCTAAAATAAGACACGAAATGCACTCGAGAGCTAATGATCAACAAAGAATCTTTATCTGGATAATTAATGAACTCCTGCAGCCAGACCAGCATTAAATCATGCAATTTTTAAAAAGCAGCTCAAAAACAAAGGCAGACTAGATGAAATATGCTTCTCAACAAGCCTGACTTAAAAAAACACGCTACTTCTGAATTCAAATGTCAGCCGTGTCTAAATAAATAACATGATGTCTATCTGCAGCATTACAGCACCCCGTGTAATTCATTCTGCTCAAGTCTCTCTCTTCAGTAATGGTCTGAAATCACCATCTACTGTGCATCTGGCGGACTGGACCTGAAAAAGTTATTACATGACCCCAGCATGAAAGGATGCTCTCCACTAGGCTGTCCTCTGTTCCTGGTCACCGAGCATGACTCCTATATGAGAGCCTCTATTGCTGCATTCAGCCTGAAAATAATGGTTCATGTGTTAATCGTGTATTTGATAGATCAAAGTGGGGACTCAGGTGTATTCGGAGCTGTCTTCGCTGGCGTCTGTGCTTTGCGACAAATGAAGGGAGCAGTCAGATCATCTCAGGGGGCTTCAGAAGTGTCTCTGTGAGTACACAACAGAGTCGCGGTGCCACTTGTGATTGGAAACACCCCATCATCCCTGGGCCCTGGTGGTGTGGACTATGGCCTTGATGGGAACCTCCTCCTGGTGTAGACAGCTGGTGCTGCCTCTGCCACTGATGCAGGTGACAAGTGAAAAAAGGAGGCAGAGACTACCCTCTGTTACCAAACAAAATGATTGCTAGAGGTGTAAGAGACATCACGCTGTTTCATCCCTCATCAAAAGAGCCAAAAAGAGTTCTGTCTCTCTCAAAGTCTCTGCAAACTGGCCACAATGCAATTTTGTGTGTGTGTGTGTGTGTGTGTGTGTATGTGTCTTTCATTAGGGGGGGTCTAACAATAGCAGCTTGGACTGACATTAATCTTTTTAAGCTCATGGAGGTCAGTATCCTGCTTTGCTATGGGAATGTCAAGCATCCCTGGACACCCCTCTAATTCCATTGCTTATTGCTCCAGTGCTTATAGCGTCCTGACAGACTGTTATGCATTTCCATGTTTTCTTTGTCCTTTTCCGTCTGCTGTATTCCAGCGGGCCATGTTACTTACACTCACGCTTGACGTCGAGTGATGTCTTTACATGGGAGATGTGTAACACAACACGCTGATCACTGAGGTAGATAACCTCTCTTATAGGCAGGGAGTGGCTGCCACTGCCAGAGGTGTTGGATTTCCCTCTCTGCTATTTACCGAGCGTGGGAGATTTCTCCTGTGGTCAGCACGCCAGCTATGTCCACAAACTGATCTGCTGGCAGCAAAACAGCCATCTCCTGTACACACTCAGCCTTTCTCAACTTCTTTCTCAATTTTCTTCTTCAAATTTCTCTCTGTCTCTCTCTCTCTCTCTCTCTCTCTCTCACTCTCTGCTAATGTGGGCCTGCAAATGAAGCAGCCTAACTCTCTCACTCTATCCATCTCAGGCTGCCAGAGATCGATATATGCTGCTCAGCATCAGGCATGACGCTCTCTGCCTCTCTCCCAAGGGAGACCAGGGAGGCGGATCAAACACGCCTTAACTCCTCACACGTAAACATGGCACACAGGCTGCCATAATTCAGATTTTTATTGCCCATATTTACTACATGACTTGAACAGCAAACAATAACAAATGTACTAGCTGGTTTGACACAGTGCAGAGGCTGGGACCATGTCTCTTTAAAGAGACAGGTCTATGAGATAAGGGTCTGCGTACAGTGCAGAAGGAAAAGAGACACGTGAACGAAGCTGATAATAGTAAATAATTTTTCTGAATGAAGCCTTACTATAAGGACTAATAGGCTCTGACACTGCTGTGTCAGCTGTCTAATTGCAGAAACAACAAATGCACTGCCAACTAAGGTGCTGTAGAAAAGGGCAGCCAAAAGAAAGATGAACAGATGACTTCTAGATGCAAAAAAGCAAAAAGGAAGCCACAGGAAGCCAAGCACCACAGGACAAGCAGGTTGCCTGGGAGTTACCTGGACAGGTGGCCACGCAGGCACTTTTCTGGACGTTCTGCCCCTCACAGGATGTGCCTCCGTTCAGTGGGGTCGGGTTGGTGCAGCTCCGACTCCTCTTCTGCCAGCCACGCCCGCACACAGCGCTGCAGGACGACCAGGTGGTCCATGTGGACCAGCCGCCGTTGACTGTCCGACCCGCGCCAGGGGATGGAGGGATGAGGGAGGGACAAGGATGGAAGGAGGGATGGATGGAGGGACAGAGCAGCCAGGATTACCCGACATGCACCAAGGAAAAGAGGTGTGCAGAGCTAGAGTAATCGTGACTACTATTACACTCTTTGGTCCAGCACTGCAAGGTGAACTTAATGGAAGAGCGAGCGCAAGGGACTGCTTCCTGCGTTCGAGTTGGAATTACAGCCAACTGCAGTGAAAACAAAATGGCTTCAACAGGGAGCAGAAAATAGCATGACAGCCTGCCATCTCTGACCTTATCTTTGAGTACAGACACAGAAAAATATCTGTGGGCATTTTAAATATCCCAAAGCACCAAAAGCAAAGTACATTGTGCAAAAGGGTCAAAATATAATCATAATATAATCACTATAAAGAAAGTCCACAGTGCTTGCTCATGGTCAGAAAGGCATAAAACAACATCACCTACTGCTTGGAAATGCCAAGCCACTTCTGATTGTGTCCTTCACGCATCCACCACTGATTTCAAGTCATTTCATGTCATTCTTGAATCTGAAGTGTGCTTTGAATTGTAGAGACACTGTGTCATTTAATTCTTTTTACATTTGAGACTGAAAGGTCACGCAGTTCAAACTCTGCAAGCTGCATCCCTATTATTGCAGCCGTGTGCTGAACTAATGCCCATGTTCTGAACCTCGCCAGTCTTTTGGCACATAATTGGAGCTGTATAATTGGATCATGGCAGGTGATTACATCAAATCAAGCTGGTTTAATTCTAATCACCTCCTTCCTATATCCACTGTCTTAGCCTGAGCTTCCAAGCTACCATGATTCCTGATTTGTTGACTTGAACAGCAGTCTTGTACCTCCTCTGTACATACTCCCTTCCTAATTTCCCACTAACTCTCCCCTGCACTTGTCCTGGCTGAATCATTTCCTCGCCCTCTCTATGCGATTGATTGCCCACCACGGTGAGGTAAATTGCCAGGCAACCCGGCCCCTGATTACCTCTTAACACAGAGTGCAGTCACACCAGCCAGGCCTTGTTAAAATGCATCTGTGGCCCTCTCTTGAACCCCCCCTTTGAAAAGGGGAGGTTTTTATGACTTGCTACACCTAGAGTTCAGCTGGTGCAGTGGACTCTGATGCTCTCTAAACTAAATTGTTCTTTTCTGATACAGACCTATGTAAGTGAACTGCAATAACAGGTCTTCTACTGTGATTTCACCTCAATTAATGTTGCAATGGTAATATATTTGTCATCTTGTCAAGCATAGTGTGATTGGGAAGAAATAAAATTGCACATGCAAGCACCCCTACAATCGTTCACAAACACTTTCTTGGGTTTAAGGGTGAAAAGTACTGATTGACAACATAAGAATGGCAAACAATTGAGTGCAAATGCGTTTGCTTCCACAGTCATTGCAACTCTAGATTACTACATCTGAAAATCCACAGAGCAAGTCATTCAATCATCTTTCAAACAAGTGTAATCAATTATGATCTACTGTAGGAATAATTGTGCTCTCTACTTGATGTGCACAGCATCATACACTTCTCTAAGCCTCCAGCTTAGAGAAGTGTATGATGCTGTGCGTTTTGACTGCATGATAGCCATAGCCCACGGTGTGTTTTAGTCACTGACACTTCAAGTACACGACAATGAAGAGCTGCTCTTGTTCTGGCATAACTACAGTGCATGATATTATTGGCTTTTCTGGTGGCCTCAACAAAGAAGACACCAGGCACTGCACACGATTGTGCAGCCTGCTTGTGTTGCTTTCATGATGCATTACCGATGGCGATTACCATCTTCTGTTTGCATGTAGCTGAGAATTTAGCCTGGCTGTGCTGCATGCAAACTTCAGTAGTGCCAGTACCTAGGGAACCATGTGTGATAGAAAATATGCTGCTGCTCTGCATTTTAATAAAGGTCAGTCTGCTTATCAAGCCAAGTCATTATTTACAGTGTGCTGTTATTTCAATTTCTCTTCTCATATTGGATCAACTACAGAGAGGAAGATTGCAGCCCCAAGATTGGAGACTATGCCAGCTTTGCCAAAGTGGTTGCCAGCAGCATCTTAAGTTGTGCTAATGATTGTGCAGATACACTACTCCCTCGTTTATCCATAGAGTTATTGTTCATACTGTAAGTTTGTGCTTGCTGAACAACAGAGCTGACTTATGGAAGTTGTCGCCATATGCCACATATGTATGTAACATTTGTAACATTGCATATTGTTATTATCACAATTACAGTGTAAAAACTGTACATAATATTAGTGCCATCTGACAAAGAATTGCACTCAGGTATCTATCTTGCAAGAGAGCATGCAGAAGTCATCTGGATACATGGGATAACAGTAGGAGGCCACATGCAAGCAAAACTGGATTTATATGAGCTGATTTCATCTCTGCACATTTTGAAGCTCTTAAATCGTATGGGAGCTCAAACCTTTTGTTAGCCTCTGTGTACATAGTCTGCCCTGTTGAAAGAAGTCATCACCTACCATAGACTAGGACCGTAGCGGAGGTGCTTTTGCGGCGGGCTACAATGTTTTTGGCCACACAGGTGTAGTTGCCTGTGTCCGCCAGCCGGGCTTGCTTGATGATAAGATTATGGTCAGCCGTGATGAAGAAATTGGGGTCACTCGCTGGGTCGATCACATCTTCATTTCGCTGCCACTCCACCTGAAAATATGTTTTGATGGTCAAAACCCACAGCAATTGGACATGAATTCTCTTCCCGTCTCTTGCAGCCCTTCAGCGGCCGCAGACATGCTGAGGATGAGGTTTTACACTTGGGAAGAGAAAACTAACTTTGCACACAAAATCATGAACAAATGCTACAAAACAAAATGATGTAAAATGTAAAAGGAAGGAAGGTAGGAAGTGCTTGTGTTGTGTTTTCCTGTAGGAGATCCCTGTAGCTGCTAGGGGTCTGTGAGTGAACTGATCACACATTGTGTAGTCCTTATGCCCTCTCAGAGGTATCGAAACTGATGTTATTCCTTTTTTTGGTATACTCTCAGATTGGTTTGCTTGTTTTCTTGCTCTCACTTGACCTCATGCTGCCTCGAGAGTAGCTACTGTACAGTAGCATTGTTGTTGTTGTAACTGCCAGTTGCGATACAGCTCATAATTGGGCTTTCTTCCTCTTGTGTGCTGTCCCTGTTTTCTCCTGTGGTGACGTCTGCTCTGATGTTCTATTCTGTTGGACTGTGGCTGGCACCTTCTTTCCTGTTCCTCCAAACTGTCTCTATACTGTCGGATTGTGACTGGCTATACTGCCGCTACAGGTCTCTGCTGTCTGAGTGGCTGGTCTAACCTCCTCTTGTTTTGTTATTGGAGCAGTTAGTGCCTAGCTGGGACCGGGAGCATGCAGCAGATGAGGTGGAACAGCTGGCCCCGGTCTGGTCCTCTACACACACACACACCGCAGAGAGAGAGAGTGAGAGAGAGAGACAGAGAATGAGAGAGACAGACAGAGACATAAAGAGTGAGCGAGACAGAGAGAGAGAGACAGAAAGAGAGAGACTTGGACAGAACAAGAGAGAGACAGTGTGAGAGATGCATAGAAAGAGAGAAGGAGAAAGAATGAGAGAGGGCGAGAGAAGCAAATAGAGCCATTAATTATGAATAGGCCTTTAGAGATGCCAAACGGGGAGTGAGGCCTCCAAGCCTACCCTGAGTGATGTGACGAGACGATGTGATATACGACTTCCCAGAGATGTAAAAGAGATGATAAATCAATAAGAGGGAATAATTAGAGGTGTAATTTAACCGTGCAGGGATGTCTGTTCCCTGGTATAGCAGAGCGTGATGCTGAGGGGGCTGATCCAGAGCCAGGTTTTGCTCTTTGTCCTACTAGTGAAGGAAGGGTAAACGGATGCTAGATGTGAACCTATAAATAACTTCTGCCTAAGGTTGAGTATCTAGCTGTCTCTCACCTCGGCTGGTGGCACTCCCTCGGGGGGATGACAGCGCAATAACACTTCCTGGTCCAATGCCACCTCCTTACCCAGTGGCTCCTCCTCAAAGTTCTTTCTCAGGTCTGGTAGAGAAGACATGGGGAAACCATTAGAATACTTGGAGATCATGTGAGATTTAAATGAAATACAGGTACAAAACTTGGCCTGACAATGTTTCCAATTTTTCACTCCTGAAATGCCCCCTCCATCCCCTCGCTGAGCGTGTTGCAGTCCAATTGGCCTCTAAGTCACAGAGGGATCGGTGGCACCAACCAAGTTGCTTATTACAGGCTGCCTGGCTGGTTCGAAGATGCTTGTCTACTGCCAGAGGGGCCCGGCATCAAGCGAAAGCAATTGCATTACCCCCTCACTCCTCCCTCCCACCCACTCTCCTCTCCCCAGCATCCACCACCCTCCAGCCTCCATCTGTATGAGGGCTTGGAGCAGCCACACGAAAACAAAGCCCTGAGGCGCCTGGACAAGAGCTCCTGCAAGCCTGGCTGACTGCATGGGGCTTCACGTTGCGTCTCACTG
>OOFE01000746.1:7972-31727 GCA_900323365.1 Monocentris japonica | reverse complement strand
GGGGGGGGGGGGTGTTGGAAGAGAAGGAGGATAGTAATCAATGAGAAGTCTTGAACTTAGGAAACCCTTTTCATGTTTGGCAATCAGCTAAGAGTACCTGCATTTCCTCCCCAAGCTAGAGAGGAGATGAGGATGGAAAGGAGAAACAAGGGGAAGCACGTGGAGGGGAATGGAGGGGACAAGAGGTGAGATCCCCATAAAGCAGCATCTTAATTTGGTACAACATTCACTAGTTTAGATACGCACGGCTCGGTCAGGGTCAGGCGTTCAGGTTACTTTCCCATCTCTGGTGTTTGTAATTGCAAACAAGCAAAGTTATTTCTTGAAAAGTTTGTCACAGAAGACATGAATGGAAACATGGAATTTGTATTGTAGTAGTTTGCTTCTGCATTATAAGGATGACAATTTCAAAATGGAGTGACTTCGCTACAAAAAGCAAAACTGTTGTTGAACTTGAAATATTACAAATGAAATATAATACTGGGCTGCATGGTGTAACTTTATCATACAGATGCTTGTTTTCAGCACTGTCTCCTACATCGTTGTACAAATTGTCCGATAAGTAATTTTGATGTCCTTTCTTCTCCCATTCCGCCCTCTCTCTCTTTTCCTGTGTTCCATCCTAGGAATCAATGTCTTGATGGATAACAGGCATGGCTCATCTCACCTTCCTCTTTAGGGAAGGGCGACAGAATCACTCCCAATGCTGCCATTTCCATCTACCAGCCCTGCTACACACACACACACACACACACACACACACTGAGGTGTGGTCAGGGCACATAGACACCACAGCTGCGATCCATAAGTGCCCCAAGCCTTACGCGACCTTGAGATACTCCACCCATTTGGCCTTGCCGATAGCGGAAGTGTATGTGTATGTACGTGTGTGTGTGTGTGTGTGCAGCATGTATTGTCTGCATTGTCTGTCATTTCCCCAAAATGTATTTGAACAAAGTGTCCTAAACTCATTGGTATAAATCTCCTTTAGCTGATGTACATACTAATTCTCTTCGTAGGGCATTTAAAGTGGGACGTGAACAAGGTCTCCCCCTCTCTTATTCTCCCCCATCCCTCCCTCCTTCCTCTCCCAGGCCCACAGGGACATTAGCATTATCGATGAGCTCACCCCGTCACCTCAGACACAAGCTCTTAAAAGAGAATAATTTCATGCAAATGAGATATTGATGAGCTAATGATTAATTGGCTGCCTGACTGTGTTAATATGCAATAGCTGTCGTGTAATATGCATTTCTAATGGCTCTGTCTCCGTATGTTCAAACAAATGGGCGACTTTGATCATCGGGGTACTCAGAGGCTTTCCAGCATGTTAGCGCGGGGATAAAGCTTTGCCCGGCGGGTTTGTGCAAGCCACCATGGGAATTCAACCAAAGAGAGAAATGTGTTTTTTACTGAGAAAAGAGCTAAGGGGGCATTTATGAGTTGTACAGTATGTACAATATCAGAACAATATTTTGGCGCTGCTCTAACACAAATGGAGCTCTGTAAAGATGTAGCACCGACCAGGGGAGGACTGGGGTTAAAAAACAGCCCCAGACTTTTGACCCAGACTGGCCCACCACAGCCACATCACAGACACTCCACCCCATGGCCCGCCTCTCACAATATGGACACGTGGAACAAAGGATTACTAGAGATAGTCTATTTTTAGAATTTGTCATTGTACATATGGGTTGAAAAGGAGAAAATATACAGTAAGGTATGTAATCAATGTTTTAATTCATTTGTTACCCAGAATTTGCTGTATATGTTTGACAACAAAAAGTTAAACCGTGAAAATATCTGCCGCCCGACGATGTCAGCAGAGCTCACACTTGTTGCACTGATGTTAGTTCTAGTGCTACCAAATAAATTAATCAATTTGTGGCATTTGGTTGGATTTGCCTCAAGGGACAATTTTTGCTCCTCATTTTTCAGCCCCACCTTTGCGTCTTTTGGTCTGCTGCTTTTCCACGTTCATTTGTTAGGTAGACTCAGTTGTGATTAATACACAATACAAAGAAAAGTCTTTCACTGTCAGCTCAGTGTATGAAAGGCAGAATCTACCAAATTAAAGTTGGCTGGGGGAGAAAGATGGACCAGTAATGCAGTCCTTCCCCCCTCCTCTATAGAGACAGCTAGCCGGTCTATAGGACAAGCCAAACATTTTTTTAAAAATTAAAAAAATCTTTTTGTATTGATCTTGCTTTGATCACCACTGGTCCACTGGCTCAATGGAAAATCTCCAGATGGCCAATCTACCTATGCCACTGACTGAGATATGCTGTGTAACACCTTTTAACTCAATGACACATTCTGAAGTCTCATGCCTCAGCCAATCAAATGAGTTATTTGAGCAGGAAGTAACCTTAACCTGAGTTAACTGTCAATCAATAAACATTCACAAGACCTATCCCCAGACATGAAGACCGCTCCATCCCAGAACCTCATATAACCTCACGCCATAGATCAACTGCACATTGGAACATTTAAGGACAAAAAAGCACAGTTTGATAGCTGTAACAGCTCCCATTGAGCTAATAACTAGTGATTTAACACAGATAACATGATGGCTGCCACTCGTCTATTCCACGCTCCGGCCATTCCTGTCCTAATGTTCCCTTTTCAGAATTGCTCTAACACTGCTGGGTCTGGTTCAACAAAATGTGCATGAGGTCAGTGCATGTCTGAGGTGTAGCTCTTCTCTTTCTCATAGTGAGTGACGTGGTTGCTGGGCAAAATTATGCCAGGTCAATTTAGGTTAACTGTCTATGTGTGTTTATGTATGTATGTGTGTGTGTGTTTGTTTGTGTGTGTGTGTGTGTATGGGGGGGGGCTGCATGGGGCTATGAATACACCTAATCAGACTGACTGCAGCTGCCCTTGGGGACTTGCTTGGATCTGTCCAAGTGTCATTCAGTCTGTCCATCTGTCTGTGTGTCTGTGCACGGTAAGAGGCAAGTGGAGAGATGGTGTGTGTTCCTGGTTGATATAGGACCTAGAGACAGATGGAAGGAGAGGCAGGACTAGTCAGGCAATGAGACAGACAGACCTGTGGCAGGGCTTGACACCTGTTATGACAACATGTGCTTGTGTATGTGTGTGTGTATGCGCCTGCAGAAGTGGCAGTTGATGGCTGCCACTCAGATGCCTAATCTGCCATCTCTTGACTGACAGGGGAATGCGTTGTTGCCCTGACTTGCTCATTTAATCTCTACATTGTTAGCTGCAGACATCTCAGCTTTCCCAACCGGAGAGGGTCAAGTGTGTGTGTGTGTGTGTGTGTGTGTGCAAGCGCAAGTAAGTAGTGTCTATGGAGCTGAGTAGAGGTTACCATCATGTTCAAACTTTCAGTGTTTAAGCGTCTTGTCAGGGCTTAGTGCTGCTGATATGTGTGTGTGTTTGTGTGTGTGTGAGTACATGTGCATTTGTGTGCATGTGTAAATCTTGTTATTTAAATATAAAATATCAATACAAAAGCTGCATCAACAAAGTCTTCCTAGTCGTGATGTTTCCTAACATCTACATCCGGGGCAGCAGTAGTACGGAGTCACCAGAACCAGGCTTGTGATCAGAATGTTGCTGGTTCAATTCCCTGGACTGCCTGGGAAGACATGGGTGGTGGAAGTGAATGAGTAACGCTCTCTTCTCCCTCAACAACTAATTTGCCATTGAGCAAGCCACCTAACCCCCAACTGCTCCAGTGCAGCTGCTCAGTGGCCAACAGTAGAAGACTCCTGTAGAGAGCAGCTGCAGGGTGTTGCTGGAGAAGAACAAGCATGCTCCATCAACTTTCCCAGGATGAGTAAAGGATGATAAATAAACATAAGCTGTTACTATGCAGCAAGAGTCCAGAGGTTATTTTGTGTGTGTCAGTGACTGTCTCATGTCCCGCCACCATGGGCGGACGTAGAGAGAGCTATACGTCATCAGCAGTGGAAGAATGGAGCAGTGTTGGACAGATAAGAACAACAATGAGTTTTCTACCTGTGATAAATCCTCTGGTGAGACAGCGCTTCTGTTTCCCCTCTTTTATATATGGGCCACACTATCAAATTTAGCCACTGATAAATAAATGGACTGCCACAGACCCGTTTAAGCCTGCCCTGAGGAGGGTACTTGGAAGGTATGCCTCAGTACTCTCTCTTTCTCTTCTTTTCTCTCTCTGTTTCATGATAGAAAGAGAATTGTTTTTTGTTGGAGAGAGAGATGGGGGAGAGAGAAACAGAGAGACTGAGAAATATGGAGAGACAGGCAGACAAACAGACAGAGAAGCAGAGATAAAATCTTGAAAGTACCTGAAAACAATTTGGGAAATCATTAGATTTTTGACAGGAGCACTAAGCTAGCCTATATAGACCAGAACTGTCCAGAAGGCAGAAACAACTCACAAATAGTTATAAGCTGTTATGTGATGTTCACACCCAAATGCATCAATCTCATGCCCATATGAACCCAATAAGAACCAAACTTCAGATTTTGACTAATACTTGGCCCTTGAGTATCAGCACCAAATGTAATAAAGTTCCATCAACCACAATAATAGATACAGATAAAGATACAATTTTAAAATACTTGTGCAGACATGTGTCTTTCCCTCTATTTAACAGTGCAAGACCACATGCTTCATCATGTTAATTGGTAAATGATAGCCATATTTTTTATCTGATTTGGCCTGGATGGATGGATAATTTGTGTTGGTAGCTCCCCTAAAGCTGTGTACCAAATTTGGTGTTGATAGGTCACAAATCAAATAGGCAGACTTTAGTAGTCTAGAGCAAGGATAGCTGGATTTGTAGAAGTTGTGGCCTTTAAAATTTTAACATTTTGACATGTAATTAAAGTGCCCCCATCTGAGGCTTTTACCCACCATGGACCTCAAGTTCAGTTCACAGTGACTGTGCAAGCCCACCTTGAGTTATAAGCCATTGTGTGATAGGCCACACCCAAGGACACTGGACACTAGAAAATCAAAAATGACTCCAATGAACAAGATTACCACAATTTTAAGATACATTAGTAGAGAGTGGGCCAAGATGGACTAAGTGGATTGGAGCACTAACAGATGTGGGCTCAATAATATAAACTTCAGACTTTTCTCTATTCAGCTGAAAGAAATTAAGAGACATCCAGCTTTGAATATCCAGAATGTAAAGTGACCAGCTGCTTGAAATCACTTGGGTTTACAGACAGCGACAGTATTATCGGCATAACAATGGAGACTAATATTGTGTTTTTGGTAGCATATATATACGTATATGGATAAAAGGATTGGACCCAGAATAGGCCCCTGGGGGACTCCATAGGTAACTTTGGCCAATGATGGACTCCCCAATAGCAATAGAGAACTTTCTATCCCTCAAATAGGAGGAAAACCAGTCTAGAGCGGTACCAGAGATGCGGGCCCAGTGATTGAGACATTTTTTTGGTTCCTATAACAAATTTTCTTTATTTGGCTCCATTTAAGGGAAGCGATCTCAGATTATCACATTTAAGCACCTCACCATGGCTTGAAACCCATTTGAGGCTCACTTTATGACATTACATGTAATGTGATGTGAGTCTATGCTAAAGAAAGTGCCTGATACACAGTGAACTGTCCATGTGCTGCTCAGCTCTGATTAGGGTAAAGATCCATTAGGTTGCTATGTAAATGTATGTATATTAGGGTCATTGATTGGGGTGAGCGGGCCGGTTTTAAGGCCTGGTGATGCTGATGAGGAGGGAAGGGTTGGCCTGACCTGTCTGGGTTTAACTCAATACAGTGTCACGTTACAGCACAGCTCAATCACTTACAATCCTGAGTGGACCAGGTAATGATGTCACCTCCTGTTGGACCACAGAGCATCACAAGATGAATGTGACCTCTACAAACCAATAGAGTGACGGTGATGTTACAGTTGCCTATATGGCCTAATGCTTTGGCTCAGGCAACATATAGGAACCTTATGGATCTGAGGGACTTTCATGCTAACTTTTGGATATCCATTGTTCTTCACAGTCTTCCTCGGATCTGAGACCTAAATTTGTTATTTTGAATCTGTATCAGGCAGCAGTTGGCAATCTATTATTAGGGCAGCAGGTACAGAATGTAGAAATACTGTTCCTTTCTCAGAGCTTGACATAAATCAGAAAATAGAAAGACCATTTTCCATTTTGTGTACGGTGCAATATCCATTCAAGACAGGACACAGTATGAAGCAGTAGAGTGTCATTGCAGCAATTTTCAGTGACAGTGATGTTTCTTGTGAGGAGGGGCTTATGATGCCATTTATTTAGAATATGTCTAAAATATTTCAAAGCAATATTCCCCAAATCAAGAAGGTATTATTTCTAATGAATGGAAATACATTTTAATGGTTTACTCTAGTCATACGTATTAATTGTAAGACAAACAATACAGTGTGCTCTGCCTTTTGTTCTGTGTCCGGCCCGGACAGCTCAGTTGGTAGAGCATGAGACTCACAGTGTCAGTGTCGTGGGTTCAATCCCCACATTGTCTGAACTGTAACTTGTAAGTTGCTTTGGATAAAAGCATCTGCTAAATGATTGTAATGTTGTATTGAATAAGACAGATGGAACTGATGCAGAAGGGAAAGAGACTCCACATAAGATTCCCTAGATGGAGAATGTGTGAGGAGCTGATCAGAAACATTTCTGCTTCTATATGGGAGGTTCACAACATTTGTTGGATATATATATATAAACCCAAACCATGCATATTGAAATATAATTTCACAACAAATCAAAAGTTGTATTGAAATCCACATTTTATTACATAATAATGTCAGTAAGACAAGTTACCAAGCCAGTTTACCTCTTCAGTTACTCAGTGGCCTGTCTGAGTGTGTGTATGTGTGTGTGCATACTTGCATACATGCATGCATGCTGTGTGTACGTGTGTGTGTGTGTGCATGCGTGTGTGTGTGAAGCTATACCATCTACAATAACAGGACCTGACAGCTCCCACACCCCTCAGTGCTGAGTGTGTCTATGGGCTCATTCAGAGTGACAGTGTAGATTAGGGGTGTAATCCTTGCAGAGCTACAGGGGATCTATCAGTACCCCAGGCTCCAGACACACACACACACACACACACTCACATACACACACACACACACACAGTCATCGCACTGGAAATTAATTGAAATGTTAATGGAGGCGAAGTCTTCATTCTTAATTGCTTGGTGCTGGATTAAGACAAGATCATTTATGACGAGAAATTAAATCAGGATCCAGAGCAATCTTGGTTGTAAAAAGGTTCCAGGCGTGTGCAGAAGGTCATTAATGAGCACTGATTATCACAATGGAGAAACCACAACTAACAACCTGTGTTTATTAGCAGGTCATGTTCGCCATCTGAATGGGATAATTAGTTAACAATATGTACTCAAAGAAAGTTCACTGTATTTGTCTTTTTTCCCAAAATGAAATATCTGAGGTGGCAGAAAAATAAAAGCAGTGTTTTGAGTTTTCCCGGATGTGTCGAGGAAAAACACTTAGAGGGAGGCTTTGATCTTAGTTTTAATTAGCTCCTATTCCCCTCTAGTATTCCTCTTTTCTGTATTTGCAAGAAAGCGTATGAACAATACTCACAACGAAGCGGCTTCTGCCGATATCAGCGTTTTACTTAACTTTGCCTCTTAACTTGTTTTTTTTCCCTCTTTACTTCTCAAAGTGCACCCTCTTTCCCTCAAAATGTCACCAATGTATAGGAACAGGGGAGTGGAACCCACAGCGGTATTCATAGTCCTATCCTCAACATCCTTCTCATCTCGGTCATTCTCTTTGCCTTTCAATCATCTCAAACATACCAAGCACATGATAAATTCATCATGTGGACGTTTTTGAATCAATATTAATTTCAACCCTTTCATGATGGCAAATCAATAGTAGCAACACTAAGAGGCTCCTTTGCATCTCGAGCCCCTCGTTTCTACCAGTGAACGGAGACGTGATGAGAGGTGAGAGAGCATCCATGCTGGTGCCAGCGGGGAGGCCCAAACTCACTCATTATCTCCCCTCAATTAGACCCTCTCGCTTCGCTACCCTGGGCCTCCAGAAAGCATGTGTGCACGTGTGTGTGTGTGTGAGTGTGTGTGAGTGTATGTGCTTTCACCCTGCTGAGTTCATCATACGGGTAACTGAGGAGTGGTTCGACTGAGATTCTCTCTCACTGATCACTTAGATGTAAGTGGACAGCATCCCCCCCACCTCTCTCCGTGTGTCTGTGTGTGTTCAATGAATAGTGATGTAGAGTACAGCTCTTTAATGGATCAGTTTGACAAATAAATACAGGAGCGAGAGAGCAGAGTTATGGGGCAAAGGTGTGGTAGAGAAATGTGGTAGAGGAAAACTTAACATCAACTGGATTTAACACGATGTAAACTATTTCACCTAATATACCTCATTATCAGTTCCTTTGGATATAATAATGTAACTGAGATATATAATTCAGTATGTATCAGAAACGTGCTTGAATTTTGACTGTTGAGAGCGGTAGTCTTGGCAGGCTTCATTTTCCGTGTGTGTAAACCATACGTGTGTGTTTTTGGGCTGTAATGTATACCAGCAGCTCACTGGTTCAATCGTTAGGCTGAGTGAGTATGTGTGTCACAGCGGAGGGACTCCAATCCAACATTTATGAGGGTGTGTGTGTGTGTGTGTGTGTGTGTGTGTGTGTGTCTAGCCTCATGTAGTCCCTCAGCACAGGTTAACCACAGGAGGAGTTACAAGCATGGCTGTTGGTACTCTGACAGCACATTACCAGGCATGCATTACCCCATACACATTACCACGTGCACACACAGACACCGGGGAAATGCCAAGGACAGTGAGCTGAGCTCTAATGAACTACTAGACTTAAGTCTCTCAGCTTGAGTGTGTGCCTCTGTATGTGTGTGAAGAGAGAGAGAGAAAGAGAGGGTGGAGGTCCATTTGTGGGACGGCTACAAAAAGGCAGAGGGAGAACATCAGGAAAGATCGAGAGGGAGAGAGAGAAGGCATTAAATAATAAGTGAGTACTTGAGTACTAGTACTGTATATAATATGTGAAGAGTAAAGTGAGGAGGAGCTGTAGAAGTTTTGTCTCTATAGCGATAGCCCAGTCCTTGGTCCCATGATGCATCTTCCTACCCCCCAGAGGGGCTGTTGTTTAGGGCTGGAGAGCCACCTAGGCCTTGATGAATTTCTCCCCGTCAACAAATTAAGAGTTGCTATTGTTGCTGTGACAACAAGGCATCCCGGTCGCCGTGGGGAGCACCATGGAGACCAGTGACAGAACTCCAGAATTCTCCTAATCATCCCCAGCTGTCAGGAAGCACCTGGCCTGACACCTCTGCTTAAAACCTGTCTCCCAGGCATAAGATAATTACAAGTGCCAGCAGAGAAAGAGAGTGGGAGAGAGAGGGTAGGGAGAAGGAGAGGTAGTGAGAGAGGAGAGAAAGAGAGAATTCTTTCTTATAAGTGGCTGTGTGAGGAATGGAGTGGAGGAGCTTTTTTAGACAAGTTGCCATTGAAGTAGAGAAAGTGTTCAAAGGCAGAGGTAGAGAGTTGTGCGTGGGGAGGTGTCTGGGGTGTCTCCCCTCTTCCCTACAGAGAAGGCCTGGGAGGGGGTCCCTCGATAGCGCTGTGGGGGACAGGTGAGGGACGGAGCTGTCACTGGGCCCACATTCCTCACACACACATTTAGAAGACAGTGTGAGACTGTTTGACTGGTCCAGTACAAATGCTCTATGGATTGCACCACATTTTGGGGTAATAGCTTGTGGAGAATCTTTTTTATTTTTTTATTTTAGAAAAGTTACAGGAAACTTACAGCAATTCTGGTCTGCAGTATGTATAGTTGTAGCAGTAAATAGATTAATGGTTTGGAGAAAGTGTGTACAGAGCACAGCACACAGCTTACAAAACAAAACCTCACTGCTGACATGCCAAACTACGTCTCTGTGTCTGACAAAAAGAACAACACATGGGGCTCATGTCACACCAGCCCGCTCTATAACCAGTCTTGATTGCTAAGTGTGAAAATACTTGCCAAATCAAATGTATAACTATGTATTGAGTTGTTAAGGAAGAGCATGCACACACACACACACACACACACACGTTTCATTACAACCTCTCATTTCTCTAGCAGCGGGACCTGCCTTCAGAATAACACTCCTGTCAACCCAGCCACAGGGGGCTAAATTATTCAAATACTCTAATTCTTCCCTTCTTCCTCCCTCCCTCCGTCTCTGCCTCTCCAGCACTCTGCCACTCATAATTTGTCTTTTCATTGTTGCCAATTTAGAGGCAATCCCTCCCATTAATGATGCCAACTGTTCTAAATGGTGTCGGAGCTGAGTGAACGGGGAGGCAGAGGAGGAGGAGGAGATGTCAGCTAGAGGGAAGTAGCGCACGTGAAGCAAAGACAATGCTTGGGATTTTACAAGCTACTGTGTGGATATAAATGGATGATATACTGACTTTCACCCATCTCTCTCTCTTGCTCTCCCACGCTCTCTGATTGTTAAACAGGCTTTGTTTTATTAACTGGTTACTCGTACATATGTGGCTTTATTTGCCTGTCACTAGTAAGCATATTTTGGGAGATTGTGAAATATATCTACATCTGTTTCCTGTGCAAGGTCTACTCAGATACATAAAACTCTGGATTTATTTGCACTACGAATCAATTAAATCATATATTTTTATGGTTGCGCCTTTATATTGGCAAGTGGCAGGCCATTTTAAAACCACTTTCTTTTTGTATTGACCGAATGAAAACTCTACAATAAAACTTAGTGAATAGAACAGTAAGGACAGTGATGATGCAGCAAAATGGCAGTTAGAATATTGTTATTGTCCTTTTATGTTTTCTCCTGAGAGCAGCTACCTACAAATAACAGAAAATCACATTCGAATCATGAATATTTGAAGTTGAGAAATAAGTTATTCACATGCATCAATCTGTGTTATGAATGAGAGAAACAATGTCAATATTTAATCTGTGAGAGGTTATACATAAGGTAAAGACTCTGCCATTAGAGCTGAATCTGTGTGTTTAGAATCTGGACATTTTTCCCAGGCCTGTGCAAAACAAGCTCCAAAACTTGGACTCAAAAGCTTTGGATTACCCTTTGGATTCCTTTACCTGTGCAAAAGAGAAGCTGGAGCCTGTCAAATGAAACGGGAAACACAGGAGGGATATGGGGCAATTTCACCAGACATCATATTTTTTTTTTTCCCTTTCAAGCAGATGTGATACTGACTTATTTAAAAACACTGAACCCTCTGACCTTGTCTAAATAAATGAAAATTACGGTAAATAACTAAGTTGCTGAAGGATATCGGCTCAGTACTGAAACCTTGTTGTTTCAGTATTCAGTATCAGTATCAGATTGACGCACCTGTCTTCATAATTAAGTTCCTTATTATGAACACCGACTCGTCATTTGTTTTAAACATTTAAGAGATGCAGTTTTTAATATATATTAGTTTAATTTCTGAGTTATAGATTATGTTTTACACTATTTGTATTACAAACTATTTTAATGCATCGAAATCTTCGCACTGTTAATTATTATCAGACAATATCAGAAATGATCAGAAATTCCAAATGAGTGATGGACGGTGGAGACAGAGATGTGGAGGAATGAGAAGGATAGCGAGAAGGAAATAAATATTGATTGGAATGGGGAGGAAGGGCGAGCGAGAAAGAGGCCTGGTTAAGCTATGGGATGGAACTGTGCTGCTATCTTAAATGAGGAATCCCATATGAAGGTCTGGATTAACGGAATTTAATCCCTCATCAAACAGACAATAACAGTACAGCCTAATCCCCCCAATTCTCAGATTAGCAGCGCTCCTGCTCTCGTCTCGGCTGCGCAGTAGGGGCCGGTGCTGCCCATTGAGCTCTCCTCCACAATGACCTCTGGATGAGAATTGGCTTACAACCGCAAGCCTGAGCTTCATCACAGCAGCTGCTAGTCAACAAAGTTTCACTGGATGAACAGTGTATGTAGAGATTCACAGGCCTGCCGTGTATTTCACATGAGGGTGGAAGAGAGGACGTTTGGGAGCGCTGGCAGGTTCTGTGCATCATATAAAATTTTAGTCGCAAGTACAGTTAGTTTGTGAGGTTGGAGACAAACACTTTCCGAGTGGCCCTGTAATATTGAAAGAAAATATTGTTCAATTAAAAAAAATAAGATATATATATATGACTGGAAACAAATGAAATATAGCATATTCAAAGAAAGGTGTTTCAGTGTACTTGACTTTGAGGACCTTGATGATTGTACTACAAAACCTGTAATTAGTGGTTGAGATAGGGATGTAATTACCTCTAAGAGTCAGTACCCTAGAGGAAACAAATATGTTCATCAAGCAAATAAAGGATTACTGTGTATATACTCACTTCACTCCTTAACCCATCTGATCCAACTGGGAGACACAAAGCACAACATAAGGAGAGAGGGAGAGAGAGAGAGGGAGAGAGAGAGGTGGAGAGAAAACAGAGAAAACAAGACCAGAGAGAATGAAGAGAGGCCAAAACTGCTGACATCCACCCTTCTGTACTGGCTGGATGAGTTGTTTCCTTAGATAAAACATAAATAGGCAAATGCTCATTGGGAATATGTGTTTAACTGTGAAAAATATTGTTTACTTTTACTTTGAAATGTGTGAAGTTTAACCATTTGAACTAAGTTTATCAATTTGATCCCAAACTCAGATTTGAATTTCCAAATAATTTAGAATAGTTTGGCGATACGGTCTCATAATAATCAGCCAAATTTAAAGCTTTGTGAGAGAATGCGCCCATGAAGACCTGCCTCAAGTCAAGGTCTCTTTGACTAGTTTTTGCTGATGGAGTCATGCGCCACAAGTTCAGACATACGGCTGAAATTTTGATTTAAACCTCTGCTGACTATCTCCAGCATCGTCTGTTGTTTGTGTGAATGCTGAGCCACATTTTCTCTCTTAATTAAGGTAATTGTGATTGAAGAGTGGCCTGTTTAAGAGTAGCCTTGGGGCAGAAAAGTCTGTTTTTCTGCAGTGGTAGGCTGCTTGTTGGGCCGGTGGAGGTGCTCAAACCTGAGACCCTCCAGGCCCCAGTAGACAGTGTGTGTGATGACTGTTGACCTGTGGCTACCCTGCATGTGTAGGTAAAGACGTACAGAGACACACCATGACATCTCTGTTGACAAACCAATGTACCTGAGCTTTAGCGGTGAAGATGGGACATGACAGCATGTCTGAAAGCTTTTTTAGAAACCCGGGAGACTTACATGTAAACACACAAACATGATGTGTGCTTTTCTCAGTAGTGAGGTTGAGGTCAAACTCATTCCTCAAGCAAAGTATGCCGCGTCTTTCTGCTAATCTATAAGTTTAATGACTATTTACAAATAATAAATCCGCTATTAAGACCCTCTCCTGTGTGTGTGTGTGTTACGCCTGAATGCTGGAATCCCCCCCAGAACAAAAACTCAGAAACTCAGCCCCTATTTATATTTCATTTCTGCCTCAAGAATGATATTTTTTCCCATAGCATACCACCCCACAAAACCCTCTCCCCTCTCTTCCAACTTAAGTGTTGTGTGTGGATGTCGACCATATGTCCTAGTTTTTCTTATCTTAGCTATATATTGTTTGCCTTGTATGCTTTGTAGACTTTTCTTATTTATTATCAGTATTATTGATTTTATTATTTGTAGTAGTAGTACTAGCAGTAGCAGTAATAGCAGTAGTAATACTATATATGCTTCCATAAATTATCTTCTTTTGTGTAAGGGTGTTTGTGTGTATGTGTGCCTGTGTGTGTGTGTGTGTGTGTGTAGGGGATGGTAGGGGATGGAGGGGGGGCAGTTCTTTGGAAGTGGACCAGCACAGTAGTTATGGAGCTCAGGCAGGGCGATGTTGTAGCGCTGCCAAAAACAGTAAAGCAGACCCTACTGATATCAGTTATTAATATTTAACTGTTCACTATTAAAGTTTAAGGCGGTTGAGATGGAGCTGGGGGGAAAAGAGGCTACTTCATGATCACTGGGCGTACAGCGCAGTAAACACCTTCACTAAAGCCCCTGACAGTGTTACAGTGTGGATTTAGAGAGTGGGAGGCAATAGTGCATGAGACTGTAGTTGTATGTGAGTATGTGAGCATAGGATGCTGGATCTGATGAATTAATTCTTTCTTGCGGTCCACTTTGAGCATGCACATGTAAAAACTCTTAGCATGGTCAGTAAAGGGATTTAAACATTTTTGGGAACCAGTGACCATCATACAAATACCATTTGTATATCTCATATGAATGAAAATATGGCGTTACTGTGGTCATAGTACTGTAGTCCGGACCGCTCTGCCTCCATACATGTAGTTGCATACATGGGCCATGTTGTGAAGCTGTATTATCTGGCTTTTGATTGTCACATTTACTGGCCTCACCAGGGTGCAGTGAAAAGTCTTGTGTAATTTCCTTTGTCATAAAACTCCTGTACATTTACTTTTATTTGTCGTTGTAAACCTGCACTAGAAAACAAATAAAAACTCCATATGGTTTATTGTGTTTTACATTCAATAAGAAGTCATAAATGCATGATTTAATATGAAAACATATATGAATATGTGAAGAGTTTTGCCTTACAATGTGCGCCCTCACTTTTGCCTTAATCTTGCATTTTGGTAGTACTCAGCAGAAACGCATCTTACAAAAAGCCTTGTGATGTTCAACGTGTTTTTGAGTTACTTCAAAATGCAATAAGGTATTTCTCTTATTTCTCTTGTGAATTCAATTTGCAGAATCAAGTTATTGTATTGTACAACAGTGAGAAAACTTGTAAAAACCTGTTACCCCCATCACTATCCACTGGTCTTAGTGTTTCTCCTCTCCCAGAGAGCATGACCTTTCCCTGACGTTTTGAGGTAAACAAGTCAAACCAAGGTTAAAACAGGGAGAGATGCAGTGTGAGATTCAGCGATGTTCCAACTCTCATGAAGAGGTTCTATAAAAGAATAGGCTGGCTGGCTAAAAGTGAGCATGAAAAATACCCCACCTCCACGTTGACCCATATCATCCATTATGTGTGGTGATTATGAGAACAGAACTGCCTTATGGGTAGCCACGGTTCTGGGAAACAATAGCTCACTGTCAGGCTGCGTTTTAACCGTAGGATGACCGTAGCTTTATTATGGTCTGATTACTGAACCATCACTGAACCTGCACCAACCATTTTTATTCTGGTTACTCCACTGAACTGTTAAATCAGTCAATGACCTGCTTCAATTCATATTCTGACAAATGAACCAACAATTGCACCACACGCAGACATTTTCAAAGAGGTCCAAACCACAAAGGAGCCACCAACTGACAAGGGTTGTAACGGATGTGGTGAAAAGATGATACTGGATCATTCACCGACTCCATTCACCGACTTCCTCTCTCACGTAAATAAAAAAGGCTTGAAATAAAAGGTGGGTCTTTTCCTAAACTTCTTGATGTCACAGTGGTCCTAATGCATAGTGCATTCACGCGGATGACAATGTTCTGCTTTCAGAAATAACAGGAGAACCAAAATCTGCCAAAATTAGTCTTTTAATGAAATTTCCATGAATGCAAATCCAGGCCAGGTCTCAACGTAATTCTGCCCAGGAATTAAACTAAGTTGGCCAGGTTTATCTTAATAGCTGATCTCAGCCCAGTGGGGTTGGTATTAAGCCTGTCGGTCGCAGCGCGCCGCTCAACGCAATCACAGCTTTGCCCTCTCTAGCGTAGCTTACTCCAGTGACCAGTGCGAAATTAACATGTGCGTGTACATGCCCGCACACACACACACACACACACACACACACACACACATGCATGCACACACATACATATAAACACACGCCTCAGTGCTTTCCAATATGACGTCTCTCCATTGATATTATGCAGGTAATTATATTGAGTTGATTGTTTGGGATGATTTGTCCGTGCAATTCCTCCTAAATGTCTAAATATCTAAATTAGTTTAGCGCGTGACATTCAATTCAAGACAGCATTTCATACCTGGATTCATTATAGTGTGAGTCACAAACAGGTTAATGAGCATTTATAGAGATTATAACTTACATCTGAGATTCTATTTCATCCAATTATAATTGTTATTGATGATTTATGTCTCAGATTTTATTTATTTCATATTCAAATATGGAGTATTTCATTTAATGTTAAAAAATACATTGTTGAGCTGCCCAGCAATTAAAGTCAGAAATTTCATATTTAATTCACAGCTGTATTTATGCATTATGTTGGTGTGATAATGAGCTGTGTGTGTGTGTGTGTGTGTGTGTGTGTGCGTGTGTGCGTGTGTGTGTGTGTGTGTGTGTGTGAGTGCATGCACACAAGGTGCTCTCCCTCCATTACCTGACGTATCACCTGACAGAAGTGGGGCCTTTGCAGGCGGACAGCACTTAATTATCAAGCCATTTGGATTAGAACAGATTAGGCTATTATATAGATATGTATAAGTGGCTAATGCTTCACTCATTAACACATCATTATGTTAAGCTCGCAGCTTGTGGTCTATGTGTGTGAGAGGATGTGTGCATGTGTGTATGCACATTCACATATGTACGCTTTGCCCCTTGAGTTAAATCCATCACAAGTACAGCATCTAAACAGCCTTTCTGTCTGTCTGTTGTTCACATAGTATCATCCTTCACACTATATTCAGTAAGTGCAACCGACCTGGAGTCTCTCTCCCTCAGGTCAAATAGAGAGGATCTGTGTGCTGAAGTGAAGTGGTACTATTGTTAACCTCACAGGTCCATTGTGTGTTTGGCACATAGCTGCTGCTTGGAGAGAAACCACTGGTCCCTTCACTCTATTCCAGCACAGAGTGACTTGGGGTAACTGCCAATGATAACTAGTAATTATATCCATTTAAAATGTGCATTATTTTAGCCCTGCGTTGAATAAACTAGTGAGGCAGAAAATTGTCCAGTTTTATCCTTTCCCTTACAAACATGCATTTTAGAAAGGAAGCACTTATTTTTGACAGGTTTTATCCTTGACTGAGGCTAAACATTCTAGAGGGGTTTTCATGTTAATTGTCAAAGTGACAGACTGACAGAGGAAGCCAGACAGACAGCGGACAGACACACTTACTCAGTCACAGTGAGGTACCCTAGGACGAAATTAATCTCTCCAATTCACTGCAGTGAATCTTACCCTTAGCCATTGAACTTCGATGGAGGATTCATCTTTTGAACTTAGACTAAGGCATTTTCACAAAAAATATTATTTTCACCAATCCACAAAGAGGACATGATTTCCTGGGTGGAAATACATTTGAATGAACATCTCCTGCCTATTCAGAGAGCGAACTTTTTCTTAATACCAGTCTGGCTCTGCCACTGTATGTGTGGACTCATTGTATGCATGTGGCACAAAGAGTGATAGGAGTCTTTAGAAAAGAGCGGAGCTCTCCACAGATTAGACTCCATTAGCATTTAAGGTACTGTCATAAATTCCTCCCAAAGTGGAGGGGAAAGGCAGGACAAATGAAGTAGGATTAATAGGAGCCCTGGTCTGACCGATAGTGGGGATTGGGAGGCAGGGTCACCTTGGGATAGAGGGGCAGGGTGGGAAGAGCGCAATGGGAAGAGTGGAAGAGAGGGGTAGAGGAATGTTACGATGGACTTAGACGTATAAGACAGACACATGTAATGTTCTGTACAGTTGAATGTTGATAAAAGGAGAAAGAGCATGAAAGGTAAAAGGTGAGAGAGGAAGATACAAGCTTAGAGAGTGCAGGAACAGAAACAGAGTTAGTTAGGTCTGTGACCTTTCCTGCAACTGACCTCCAGACAGGTAATGAGGTCAACATAAGGAGACAGATAGCTACTCAGAGAAAAAACCTTTTGCTCAGAGTTGTCTTTTCTTTATCTCCTGAGAAATAGGGGCGATCTAAATTTTGTGATCATCTTCATCTGAAATGTTTCTCCTAAAACCCGCTTAGGAGCAATGAGGAGGTAACAGAGAGAGAAAGGATTATTTGTCAGGCTTTCTTTTTTTGCCTTTATTTGATAGTTAGCAGTCGAGAGAGACAGGAAAGATCAGGTGAGAGAGAAAGGATGACATGCGACATAGGTCCTGGGTCGGACTCAAACCCAGGATGTTGAGGTTATGTGGTCTGCGCCTTAGACCACTAAGCCACTAATAATAAGCTCCTACTATATGGTTGTTGGCCCCGTGGCTTCAATAGGAAAATGCAACAGTATTGAGTTTTCTTTGAGATATTTCTCCAATCTTATGGTCTCATATCCAGGAGAGTTAAATAAGACTTATTTGAGATCATTAGAAATCACCTGTTTTGCTCAGAGTGAGATCAACATGAGCTGCTATGTGGTTTTTTATCCTGAGTTGAATTTGAGAAATAGGAGAAAATGCTCATCTCAGTCTTAAAAAGAGCTCATTTGTGTCCAGGAGACATAAAAGGTATAAATATGAGATCTCTTTTTCGATTTTGCTGACCTGTGGGTACAGATACACACACTCACAGATAGCTCTCTCTCTCTGTGTGTGTGTGTGTGTGTGTGTGTGTGTGTGTGTCAAAATGTGACCATTTTAAAATATAGCAACATTCAGTGAGTGAGCAGGGTGAGTACTATCAACACATCTGTTAACAAAGAATTTCCCCTGCATGAAGAGATGAGATCAGCTCATCAACAGAAGAAAGGATCGGCTACATTCTGTCCTGCAGCCCCGCCCCACGCAGCATGCCGTTGCCACGCAGCATTTTCTGAAAGTTGAGATGTAAAATCTGAAAGTTTCCAAGACTCTACCAAATATTTTACCTGAGATATAGAATATTATTGCTTCAGTTGTCAGACAGTGCTAAGTAGGATTGCTAACATAATGTTAGCAAAGCTGAGAAACACTTGTGATAGCCACACACACACACACACACACATTAATTTAGCTAGCTGGCAATCATCCAGTCAAATGCCAGTTTCTTAAACCAGCTAGCTTAGAAAGCAAGAAGCAAAACTAATATTCAGATAAACTGTTTTGACCATAACGTCTGTGATGATGAGTTTGCTGAAATACTTCAAGAGGAGAGGAAGGAGGACTGGAGAGAAATAGAGGAGAAAGTGAGGTGAGATGTTTGGAAGAAGAGAAGGAAAGAGAGGGAGATGGAGGAGGAAGAAAAGACAGATGTCCAGAGATAAAGACAGGAGAGGAGAGAGACAGATTGGAGGGAGCAGGGAGGAGAAACCCCCCCAGGAAAAGAGGAGAAAGAAAGGAGAGATTCTCAGGTAGCCAATGCAGCAGTGGCAGATTTATTGGTAGAGTCGCTTTCTTGGAAAAGATTAGTGAGTATATTTACTGATGTTTAAAATACAGGGTAAAACAATGTACATAATGTAAATTAGTGGTACATCTTACAGTAGGTGATATATTAATCATTAATATTTGAATTATTGTACATCAGTAGTTATAGAAAATACTGTAGGGCTGAAAGGATAGGAGCAGCTCAAAAGTACACACTTCATCTAACAAATTTCAATGTGGAATCACTTGTCAGTCAGACTGAGCAGTCTATAATCACTTATTTATGTTCATTTTAGGCATGAACATGAAAATCTCACTCCAGCCAGCAACCCTGGAAGCACACAGTCACAGGTCAACTGGCACAAATTGTATAAGATTGAAAATGTGTCTTGCTTAGTTATACAGGCTAAAATCCATTATTTACATTTCAGGTAAATACAGCTTCCACTAAACATTTTTTTAATGCTGACTGTAGTTTCAAGATAAAGGGTAAATGTTATGTTTGCTTTCAAGTCAAACCAAAGCCTTCAAACCAAGGCTTTCTTTGAGCCATTATATCTCCAATAAAACACTGTCAACTAGTGGTCTCATTAAAGAGTAAAGACTATGTTTTATTCTTTCAAGTTGATTGTATTTGAAGGGAAGGCAGATACATTCTGCACTTCCCTCTTTCTTCCTGCATTTCTCTAAACAAATAATCACTGGTTGTCAAAAACAAAATCACAATTCAACACATGTTGTACTGTACATTATGTGACTAGACAACACATGGTTAAACTCTGCTGAATGTGTACAAATCTGTTTGTTTCTGCAAAGGTGTGGCAGCAAAAGAAAATGAGTTTTCTTGTGCTGCAACAGAAACCTCACTTTGACTGGATGCTGAATCACTGACTTGCAGCATATAACAAAGTTTCCTTCCTCTGATCTGCAGCCTGAAGTTTGACTTGGCTTTCAGCCAGCTAAGGAGGTGAGGGTGAATGTCTGCCTTTATGCAGCTTAACTCCCAACCCTTACAGTAGCAGGGACAAGGTGACTTACAGGTAATCTATAAGAATAAGGAGCCAGGCAGGCGCCCTGGGCTTTTATTAGATCTCCGATACTCCCCGGCCCCAACCCCAGTCCCAGCCTCAGCCCCAGATTGGCATTCGCTGGCTCCACCTAGAGAAAGGCTGTGTCGCAAATTACTCCAGACAGCCACTATGACATCCACCTGAAAACCACCTTTCCTTTAACAGTGGGGCTGGAGCAACAGGGGATAGAAGCTGTCAATGTCTCCACGCATTCGCTCATAGAGAAACTTAGACAGTGTGTGAGAGAGAGAGAGAGAGAGAGAGAGAGAGGGAGAAAGAGAGAGGGAGAGAAAGAGTAGAGGGATCTATCCGTCAGAGCTTAAGGAGTTTTCTAACAGTACATTGACCTTGAGTGCTTGCCATTGATTTCCAGTAACGCCTCCAAAACAGCGTTCCGAACCCCGCCGAGCACTGCGGGACCCTGATTGGGAACAGATTTCCCAAATTCCGATAGCGTGCCACCTGCCCAGGATGATGGATAGTCCTCCTGTATCCCATCAATCCTCACCTGCTGCCGAGGAGGTGACACCTGGGCCAGATTTATCATCATATACGCCATCAAGCCGACTAGCCAATCAGAGAGAGGCATACTAAGCAGAGGCCCCTCCCCCCTGGAGGGTTCCATTATGTTTAGAAACAGATTTATTCCTGCTCTGCGACAAGAGGAGGAGAGAGGAGGAGGGAGAGGAAGGAAAGAGAAGGAAAGGACAGAATGGAGAGATGAATCCAAAGGATAAACAGAGGGTTAAACTAAAAGAGGCTGTGAAGGCCGGGATGGCCAACAGTGGATTATTGTGTTTCTAAATAGTGGTGGAATGGAAGCAAAAGTTAAAGTTAAAATTCTTTAAGCCTGTCAGCAAGATTCACTTTTACATGCTACACATATATTTCAAACTAGACTGTATGCATATGTTTGAAAATGTCTTTTTATGTGTGATACACAACCGTAACATCCCTTCGACTCAATATCATTGTCAGCCCATGTGTTCATATGTATATGATTCACAGTGCATTGCATGATGAAGTGATCTAATTTCCACCTCTCTCAAAAACGATCATGGAAGCAGAAGAGGCAATCACAGGACCATGAACGCACTAATCTAATTAATATCCTCCTCTTCCTGCCACTGATTTTATGACTAGTTAAAAACCTTCTGCTACTTTTATGGCTATTAGAAGCCAAGTGTGAGCTATCTTTTACTTCAGTCTATTTTCTCTCTCCGCCACGGGTTGGTCAGCCCAAAAATTAAGAGCCTTTAGGGGGGCTTAGAGTTCAATGGACAGAGAGGCCAACTAGCTCCCCATCATTTGAACAAACCTCCAAAGAACGAGTCAGAATAAGACCAGACAGTTGCCTCTGCAATCAGTGTGCCACTGATTCTGGCCTTGTATTTCCAGGAGTTTCCCTCACCACAATTACTTTAACCCCCCTCTCCCTTACCCCTAAACCCTTTCCTTGCCCTCTTCCGCTCTATATACCCCTCCTCCCCTTCCATCTTTCCGCCCCTTTCACTTGGCGGAGCTACAGTGGTTTCTCTAAGGCTCACCAGGCACAGTGCTTTAGCCCTGTGTAATCCTGCCAACCCTATTTCATTAGCCACGCGGACTAAAGAGCTTAACGACACAGCCCCATCACAGAAAAAAAATCTACACAACACAAATTCTTCAGAATACATGGTCGCTCAGCCAATATTTCCTCTCTCTCTCTCCACTTCTTGCCATACCTCTCCCTCTGCCTCTCCATCTCCATCTTGCAAAGGAGCCCAGAATGGATTAGAGATGGCATCAATGGGATGAGACGTATTACCAATCGATTTAGAGAGAGCGTAGTATTGTTCTTCTGAGAGGAAAACTTTGGATGTGGCCAATGTGCCGATGCCAAATGCTGCTGATTTGGAGATGAAGTTGCTGGGAGGAGTGAGTGTTTTCTCTCTCTCTCTCTCTCTCTCTCTCTCTCTCTCCTGTCTCATTTCATCCAAAACTACTGCTTGCGTTTAATCACTAAAGTCATTGAGAACCGTATTGTGGTTCGTCTGTATTGTCTAGGAGAAACATGTTGGGTATAAGAGGCTGTAAAGTAGCTTTGTACTGATCTGGGGAGAAAGGAGGATAAACAAGCAGATTGGGGAGAAACCTGATCAGTGTTAATGGTGATGGTTTAGGCTTTCTTCTTTCACTGATGCCTTCTCCCTGACAGCCAAAAACACCATCCTACTGATTAGATAGTGCTCCCGAAGAGAGAGAGAATCTAGAGACCGAAAATGTCCATACTTTCCTTTCCTCTGAGAGAAATACCTTCTGTCTCGCTTTAAGCTACGACCCTATACGAAATCAGAAACAGCCCTGGTCTGAGAGAGTGTGCCTTCACTTAATAACATGAAACAAAGTGTCAAATCATGATCCTACCCACAAACCACGGGTAATTTGTGCAGAATTGGCATTGTCTCAGTCAGAAACTGTTGAGTATTTACATTGTGTCAGTGGAAGAGGGGCGGGTCTGGGAGGCAGGACAGGGGCCTGGGCTGATCAGTTTGTCAGCGAGGGGCCAGAGGATGTAAGGGACCGGGCCTGGGTCTGGTCAGGTTGTCAGCTAAGGGCACGGGGTGTGGGAGACACAGGCAGAGGCTGCTGCCATATTTCTTCATGAGAGAGACAGTGACAGAGGAGCGGCAATACGAATGGCCTGTCAAAGGAAATGAGAATGAATGGTTCCTGTGTTCCATAGCAAGAGAACCCTTCAAGCATCAAGAGGAGGTTCGTTCATAGGAGGTACCAGGACCTAGACTGCAGCGAGCATGACTGCTAACTATTACTATTGGGATCTCTGGGTCTCCTTACCACAACAAAGACCAACAAAGGATATCCAAATACACCCCTAATCAGTGATGCAGTAGTAAATAAAAAGGAGGGTTAATTCTGACCTCCAGTTGGCAAACATCTACTGTAACGTCATATAACAATCTATTCAACACATTAAAAGGTGGGTAAACTGACTTGATGTGCGATTTCCCTACAACTACTGATGTAATACATCATGACCATCAGTTCATTTATTTGTGTATTTGTTTTATTTTACTGGGCAGATTAAAAGAGACCAGATTCCTCCCCATTCTTCATCCATCTTTTGCTTTTTCCAACTCTTCTCCCTCCCCCTCTCCACCACTCTTTCTGTCTCGTCATTAGTTGCTGTCCCATGTTAAGGGGAGAGTAATCTGAACTACGTGTCCCAGGGGCCCATTCCTTTACTTCCTGCTGTAGGAATAAGCGGCCTATTGATTAGTTATCAGCCCGTAATTGGGCTGCGATCTCCCTCGCCCTCAGATATCCCCTAGATATATGACACTCCTGACAGCCTGAGAGGTAGGTAAGGGTGGGGTAGTGGTG